>PNEQ01088681.1:0-42245 GCA_003012365.1 Medauroidea extradentata | reverse complement strand
TCTTATCTCGAGATTTTGAAGTAACACACAGTAACCTGAAAATCTCCTAGAAACTGACAGAGATTCAAATCTACGACTTTAGGATGACTAGGCAGTGTACCTCATTAATTAGATAGTTAAAGAGCGAATTTCGTTCTGTGATTAAAGACAAGCTTTGTTTTTTTTCATCATCATTACCATTATGAGAAGAAGTTTTTACTCTGGCTATATAACTTTTAAGGTGCGAAACGAAGAGAATGTGTGCGTTTCTTTCAGCGGACATAAGTTATATGTAGCGATATGACCACCCACCGCAGGATAGTCGAAGCGAGTGTAATATAATGTGCGTGTCGCGCGAATAGCCTGGAAGACAAGCGACTAAGCGAGTGGCGAGCGCGCGCCGCTTCTCTTCGCTTCGCACCAGTGTGCATGCATATTAACTGTAGAAGCCATAGTACACGAAAGAAGCTCAATAAAATATTCTTTAACATTGTAGAAACCTACTCCCGTTGATAAATAAAACACGGTGAAACATCCATGAACTGGCAGTACGGATAAACTTCCATAAACGGAAAAAAATACGAGTCATTTCCGTTTATTTACAGTACTTTTCTGAAAATATTCCTGAGAATTTACTTAAATGTTTAACAGTATAATTTGAAGAAAATCTTAGGAAGAAAAAAAATGTGACTGCTCATATCACAAACCGCATTTTTCAAAACCCACTACTTTGCAAAATATTACTTTACATATACAGGAATACTGCTCCTTCCTTTTACGCATTATCGTATGTATTTCTCTAGTAGAAGTTTTTTTTACTCTACTCTACGAGCACACTTATCTTGTTTGCGTCCAGTTAAATTTAAATATAATATTTTCCACAAGCAAGAGTCATTTTATAACAGATTACAAGTCCTATTCTAGAAAGTAAATCAATTATGATTTATTTGTGATGCATCTTTCAGCTGTCGGTGCAAATAAAAGTGGTATCAGACATGCAACCTCGAAAATACTAGCAACGAAGAGGTAACACACAGTAGACCAAAAAGAAACTAAATAAGCATAACTTTCAGGGAAGGTCAATCGTGTATGCAATGTAATATAACACGGGAGGCGAAGGCAGATGTTGCGATTAATGGCTTAGTAATAATAAGAAAGGATTTCTCATTATATAATGGACTCCGTGAACACTTAACTTTTGCTAATATCGCAGAGCTACTACTTTTTAACATAGAGGCACAAAGGCACTGTGTTCAAATACCGAACAGGTAGAGACCTAAAAGACTCGGTTTTTTACGGCTGTAAAGAGTTGACCTGACAATCCTGTGTACACATTCGAGCAAAATTCTTTTGTTTACTGGCTTCTGATTACTTGAGGTCCATTTTTACTTATCTTCGGACTTCTGGCTGGTGACGTTTTTTTACAGCTTTAAGATGCTTATTCAGTGGATGGCCAAAGAAGGGCATGTGAAGTCAAGTGTGTCAAGAATAGTACAATAAAAGTACAAATGTAAGCAGACACATTAAATTATGTACAATCCCGTAAATATAATGAAAATTTCGTACGTTCTCGTGGATACTTCGTATATGTAGTGTTTTGAGAAAGAATATTATTTTAATTTTTATGTACAGAAGTTTATTACTATGTCAAGTTATTCGGCTTCATAATGCAATTATAATTTTGTTAAAATCCTGTAAGATATCTAGTTCAACAGTAGACATAAACAACGTATTGAACATAATTTAAAGTAATTACACAATAAAAATTTACTGTTCTTCCTCGTAACGAGTCCTTACTTTCGGGAAATGTAAGCAAGTGATTTCATTTTTCGATAGAAAACTAAACATGCATACACATTTTAGTGTATGTACTTAACCTCGTTTGTAGTTGACATCTCGCCTCTCTATTCCACGCTTGGTCGCCTTCCTGTTTGTGTGTACCACACGAGCCACGCCTATGCTAGTAGTAGTTTGTTACCTGCTATCAGTGAGGGAGTGGCAGATAACTGTACTCCGACCAGCGGTAGTGTAAGGTGTTTCACCATACATCACGTTCATTACCGTGATTCATGGACCTTCATTTGTTTCACTGTGACTGTGGCAGTATGTCAGCTAGGTGCTCGAGTAGTAAACATGTGTAATGTACATCCGTTCCGGCTTTTTACTGTTACCGTGAACAAGGACCGTTAAAAGTGTTGTCCGGTAAAACCCAGAGTGAGACAAGGTGTTGTTCTTCCAAAGTACAGAAATTACAACCTAACTTATGCTCTACTTTATAAGACTGTAATGGAGTAAATGAAGGCATGCGCATTACTTCGCCAACTATAACGGTTTGCTACGACTTAAATGTCTTAGAAGTTTTTATTAAAAATGCCTCCATAATGCCCTTTACAAATATCTGTGCTGATTTCACGGTGAATTCCATTATTGAGTTTACTCTTGAACAACCCACTTACAGAAGTATACTCAAAACAACCACACTAGACTGACATTTAAGAAAATACGGGTTCCATTCCTTCATCACCCATTTTCATTTCGATTTTTCATAGCTTGCTGATGTCTCTGGGATCGTGTCTCACTATAGGTAACGACCGATTATTTACCGTTTTTTACCTGTCTGAGCAAATGGTTCCAACTCTAATTTCGGTGTCAGTTAGACATTAAGCTCAACCCACTTAAAATGCTACATTTAAAACAATATTAACCTGTTAACTGAGCAAGTAGAATGTTGACATTTAATTTCACTAGAAACTGTTATCAGTCTACACAAACTTTATAAAAAGTACATTTTCTTGTCGTGAGTAGTAACGAAGCTGAATATGTGTATTAAAACCCATTCTTTGCAATCATTTTCAGAAATGGTACTAAAATATTTTCACGCGGTTTTATTCCGCGAGTCGGAATGTTTTCTCGAGAATCTACCGTTTCCCTATACGGCATTAATCCGGCGTTGACCCATACTCGCCTCATGTCACCTCTCACAAGTGACGAAAATATCTTCAGTGCACTTCACTTCACTTAGTTAACAGTTTTGTCGAAATAATTTTGGCTTTATGATTTCTAATTAACTTTTATCAGTTTTTATAACGTCATGCCAACGTCTGCTACTAAAATGTATCCCTCTTTCACTACGTATACTGAACATGATACTTCAGATAGTTATGTAGGCCTACTGTATGCTTATGATCACACTTACGTAGTAAACTCAAGTGAATTTAGTAACAGTTATCCGGCCCGCAGTATTAAGAGTGCGTGGTAGATAAATAAACGCTGAAATCATCAATTGTTTTCTACGCTTTTTTCGAAGCCAATTTGAATAAAATACTCAATGACAATCCTAGATAATGGTATTTGCCAACTTTACGAGTAAATATTTATCCAGAATTACTAATTTGTTACGCGTGATCTCTTGCGCCGCAGTTAAATGTACGAGGTTCCGACGTCAGAGATTGTGCCTCAGAAGTTCGTAACATTGGAAACAATTTTGTTTAAAACGTTGGCTAAAACTATTATCTAGGATTGCTATTGTTTACATTCCGCAAATTGACTTCAAGAAACCTACAGTTATAGATTAATGCTTTTAGAGTTGAACTATGTACCACGCCCTCTTAAGAAATACAATTTTAAATATCTCCTAAAGATATTAACACAACTTTTTTATCCAGATTTTTTTCGTGTCGTGACATACTCCATGCCGCTGACGAAATCGCAGCCGGTTATAAAAGAACGTTCGTGATCGCACGCTGGCTTGGACAAGACACAATAGTCGGGAAGGTTTCATTGTAAAAAATGGTTGGTGACAGTTTTCTCGTCGCCTTGAATGGGCCGGGCGAGGGTTCACACTCCCACACTCCGACCCACTATTTTCTCCAACGACACAGCAGGGCTGCGCTGTCCCGCAACATGTCGAAACCAAGCGCAATGATGGATAAGGTAAGATGCACTCGAGTGAGAATGCAGTCGTCCGGACAATCACGAGGTTTACCGAGTGCACCCGAACTCTTTTCTAGGCACTGTAGGTTTCCATCGTGCTACGTATACGAAGAGCCTCGCCTGGAGGACGGGATAACGACGACGACAGTGTAATTTGGTCAGAAGTTACACAAGACGAGAGCTTCAGCGATTGTCCCAAACTGCGCTGAAATGTAGCAATATAACGCACTGTATTGGAGAATTGGGGGCTGTCTGTGTCTTCTACAAGCTTTCCAACCGTCACCAGCTTGCCAGAATGGTCCTGGGTCGAGACCCACGACGTGCCATCGTCAGTCGATAGCGGACGCATCCATCATTAGCCTCCGGCAACTTGCTAACGTTGAGGTCTAAGGTGTCCAAAGGGTCAACCATCACAAAATAGAACATGAACGTAATTAACTGAACAGACGCTCCCCTCCTATCTAAATTACGTAGTACAACCGTGCTATAGTAATCTGTAATCTAACACTGAAAAAAGAGTATATTTGTAGATACCATACTTCTGTTAAAATAGGGACAACAAAACAGTTTGGTTGTTGGTACTACTCTGGACAGTTCCTTCAACAATCTGTTTTGTAGAAGAAACAAAGAGCCTTGTTGCTTTTACAAACCAGACGGTAACTTCTACAAAACAGATTGTTATAGGAACTGTCCAGAGTAGTACCAACAACCAAACTGTTTTGTTGTCCCCATTTTAACAAAAGTATGGTTCCTACAACTATTATATACTCTTTTCAGTGAAACAATGAAGAGTAAAGTCAATCGTATGTAGATAATGTATTTCATTTAATCGTAACCCTCACAATCAGCTGAAACCACTTAACTAGTTTCAATACAATGTGCCTACCTATGACAACAGCCCCCCTCCAATTTAACTCTTGTGTAAAAGTGTTCAAATAATGTTTTATGACAGCCAGCAAGACCGTACAAAGCATGCCGGCTGGACACTGGTGTGAGGCCATATTGACTTATTTAGTTCCCGAAATGATCGTCGTCACCACCAATACATGAGGCGAGGTTTCAGTATCGAGACAACGAGATAACGAATATTAGAAGTCAGTGACAAAGCCGTGTTACGATCACAGTAAAAAAATCTTCCTAAACGGCATGTGAAGTATTTAAGTCATAGACTGTATAGGACCTTTGCCATGCTTCAGTTTGGGAACACAGCAAATATTGAGCATTGTTACTATACAAGATTAGTAATTCCAGCATGAATCTGTCTGTTTCCTTAAAATGATCTATGGGAAATAATTTTATCATACCTGCTTTCTTAACACTCCTCTATACATCAGATTTGTAATTTTATAAATATATTTTTTTACAATGAAGGTAATATTCTCTAACACAGAAATGGCAAAACATCACCGCATTTCTGTTGGCGCTGACAGATATTTCGAAAAAAAACTTATCAGTATAGATGGTTCGGGATAAAGTGAGCACTCAGAAAAGCCCTGCTAATATTCTATTTTCAGCCAATTCATATATTTGCGCGAGTAACGGCTAACGAAGGGAAATGTCTAACATCTCTGGACACGTCACTTCATGTTTGCATGTGTAAGATGACTGGTGCACCAACATTGTTTGATTGAACAAGTTCATTAATTATATAAAATACAATTATGTCGAATTCAGTTGATTTTATTTCAGTTTTTTTTTCATTTAACTAGGAAAATGCATGGAACTACATACGGCAATTCGCTGCCAACCGCACAACTAATTAGGTAACTATTGTTGAAGTATACTTATATGCTGCAACGTGTAGTGATTTTTTTCATAGGTAATCTTTAGTGCTTACTGTATACCGAACGACCTATAACGCTGCTAACTTGGTTGGCAAACATATTTGTGTTTCTAAAAATTAGTTTGGCGAGTCATAAATATTCCGCAGCGGCGCACCGAAGTTATCATTGGCCCAGTCAGATGGGGACACGCCAATTACAAAAGAAGAACCTCAGATATGGGCATAACAAACAGTAAACTTATCTCCACGATGAATCAGTGTATCTACTAATGATAATTATAACTGTCTGAGTTAACTTTAATGATCCCGTATCCTCACAAAACCTCACTGGGATGCACATTTTAGGGAATTTAATTTTCTCTGGAGTCTCCAGAACCTCTCAAGCACGTCGATTTATTTTTTAACACAGAACTTACCATAAATACAGCCACGATTTTGTGGCGAAAAAATTTTGTCGCCATTTGCATTCATTGCCTTATGTGCAAGTATGCAGTTCTGCTTCATGGTCAGAGATAAAAGGTTTTAACTCTGACATGTCTTAGGGTTCTACTAGCAAATCACACACAAATTTGTCACAGTAGTCTTATTCTGATTGGTGCAGACAGATTAGAGACAAATATATTCTGCCAATAGCCATGCAGCAGAGCTGCTGATGTGCACGTGAGAAATTGGAGCAAAATGGCGCTAAATCCTTTTCGCGACAAAATCGTCGCTCCAATCTTAACTGTGCTGAAACATGAATCTCCACAAACTACATAAAATCCAAACAGATGTATTTTGTCATGATTTCGGTTGTACACGGGAGATTCTTTGATATTCGAGCTGAAAGAACTAACATTTATGTTATCCAGCCTTACAGGAATCATACCCTCCCCATTCCGTGCCCCAAATACGCTGTCGTGTTAAGCGGGGAAACTTGGCAGCACAGCTCGGGTGCGTTACGTCACCTGGGCAGATCGACAGCTGGGCGTGGCAATGTTTGAGTCGACGGAAACTGAGAATGGCCAGCTTTGGCTGTTGTACTAGTTTCCGTGTTTAATAAGCTACCCTGTAAGTCGTGATTCTTTCCTCTCTCTCTCTCCCTCTCTTTCTCTCTCTTTGAGCCAGCTCTGTATCCTTCAACCAAACGAGTAAATAACTTTTAAAAAGAACCTTGCGGAAGTAAAAATAAACCAGTTTTGAAGGAATATTCGACAGGATTTTTTCCTACGATATGCAATTAAAAAAAATAAAACCTTATAATTTTTTTCCAAGGAAATGTCAGTGGTTACAATATGGAGAACTATTTGTTCAGACTACGTATTTTCTTCGACCAAATAAATATAAAGTTTTATTTAATAACACATGTACTGTATTTTTACTTCGCTTCTTTCCCTTGTGTCTACAAAAACAGTTTTTTACTAACAAAAATTCATAGAATCGAATTAGATAAAGTGTTAAGATGGCCGCTTTGACACAAAGAATTTCATTGTCAACTGAGTTTCGAAGGATTTTTTTTGTAGTTTTTATATTGTATTTACATATTTTTTAGTTACTTTACTTAACATATTTTTTGTAAGCGCTCGCTATGAGATTTTCAGTGATGACACCTGTAATTTTATGTCATAGTATTAAATATAAAAAGTGCACTCCACTTACCTTTATCTTTATTATAAAATTTGCACCAGAGTGTTTGCACTTAAGTTATTCCCAAATAAATGTTTACCCATTTTCTATTACTTATCGAAGCCTAATGTTTTCCAAAAAAAAAATACTTGAAAATAAAATTAATAAATAGTTTTTGAACAAAATTCAGCATGGACAATTGCTCTTGTCCGTTTAGTCTCCCAAATCTTACAACGCGGAAAGTAAAAACCGAACCGATTTAATGTTGTATTTCATCACTTCTTCAGTACTCAGTCGTATTTGAACAGTAAAAACAGTTTATTTACAACAAACGAAGATTTTTCTTGAAGGATATTTCGTTTAACTCTCCAAATATAATTTTACAAGTAATTTTCCTCAATGAACCATTTAATGGTGTTCGCACGCTTAGTTGTTTCAGCATGTATTGAAACATAATTGTCAAAATGTTGATGTTATTAAGAGGAGTCCTTCGCGGTGTCAAATTTCCACCTTTGACGCGTGGGAACAGCGTAGCGATAAGAGCCAGTATCCCGCGCTTGACGATTCGCAGCGCGCCAAACTGGCGTGCAAGGTTCCCGTTGTAATCATTTTACTATGGGACTTTAAGCGGTGGGCCCAATATTTTATTTTTGAATAGTTTGAAGTAAAGACCAACGCATGCCTCTCGTTGTGCACTTTACGAATTCAGGTAATATTTTCGAAGTTACAACAGTCTAAAAAACCCGTTTTTAGCCATTTTGAGAGGCCCGAATATCATGTTTCTAACCAGCGTGCTACATTTTTGAAAAAATAGAAGCATGGTTTCAAGTGTGTGTTCTTTTCGTATGAAAACATATTATGAATAACTTAAGCGGTTTCGCGTAAAAATCTATGCGCGTGACACGCTGCAACGCCGTCCATGCGCCAGTCGAGGACTCCTCTTAATGTTGAAGGAATACGGAAAGCCACCATAGTCACGCTATAATGTTATGTGTGTAGCAACGTAAAATGGCATAAAAGGAAACGTATGTGAGAGAAAGTGTGTACACAAGCTTCGCATGTGAAAGTTCCACTCGATTATACTCGCAGGCTTGAACAGTTGTTTCGGCCATAATTGCACGAATCTTGGCTATCCCACGTTAGGTGATTATATACTCTTGGAATTAACAAAGAAAGGAAGATAAGCTCTTTTCGAGCTGTGGTTTGTTGTGCTTGATTCCCCGCAAATTTCTCGAGTAATTGACTTACGTATTTCGCTTTTTTGCTTTCTTCATTAAGCAGGTGTTCTGTACAGACACATACCTGAAGGATAATTACCAATGTAAAAACTACTTTTGGTATCTGTTATCATAGTTTCCTCTGTAGAAAGTAATTAACTATCCCCATCATGAAGCGGCAAACGGAAAAGTGTTATTGCTAATTTTCCCGTAGGCTTCCCAGGTACTTAAAAAATGATTTCGAAGACATTTTTTAATGCCACATGATTTTTAATATCAGATAATCACTATATTGTTTCATCACTAAATATTTCATGACTTGAAATTTTTTTTTTCATTAAACCTCTTAATTTTTCAGATTTTTTCACCCGAAGCATTACATATTTTGCTATGAAAATGAGCCAAAAAATAATATTTTGCAAACAAACCATTATTACATTGCAAAACGCCTGTATATAATTGTGCACAGTATGACTACGCTTAGTCTAAAATATTTTAAACACATTCCATTAAAAAAATATGTAAGTTTTTACACCAATGTGAAAAAAAAATCTACCTAGCATGGCCTTAATGACTATAAGGCATAAACGTAATATTTATTGCTTGATAGATGGAATTCTTTGTGTGCACATTGCTGTAAAGAGTCTGAAAAATTTGTAATATAATTACAAAATTTTACATAAATTTCATCCTTCTTAATGGATGCCAGATTTGGTGGCGATCTCAATGCCCGTGTGTTGGTGTTGATCTCAACGCCCGTGTGTAACACTAGCTCTAATGAATTCCTTACAGGAAAACTGCGACTGTAGTCTACACAATATTCTATGTTTATTTTAAAAGTCACAAGTACGAGAGTGGTAAGGTTGATATTGGCACGCTCAACAGCTATTATTGGCTCAACTCTGTGCAGGTGTCAAACTGGAATGTATTATATTACAGTCCACGACTGCGCAAATGTCTTTTTGGTTTAGAAATAAGAGCAAAACCTTGTATAGTATTGTGGGGCACGATTCTTTAATAACTGCGTTTTCCGTATTTTCTGACGACAACCGGAGCAGTAAATTACGCTTACCCATATAATGTGAGTATCAGAATATCAATAAATTTTATTGAGATATCCGCCAACGTTGTCGGGTAACCGATAAACTTGAAGTGAAATCGACTCATGCCCCTGTACTAGTTTTGGGAAGGCCAACTACAAAATGCAGAGTGATTTAAGACCACGGTTCCATTTTAACGCTGTTGTTTAGAATATTAATTTTTAAACCTTAAAGGAGGGAATAAATAGTAAAACCGTCATACAGATGTGTTGCGAATTGTTTTTACGTCATTGCCTAATTTATTTTTAAACCATAAGTTGTATAATTTTTTGTAACTGTCAACTTTAAGAAAGAATGTCGATTTCAGTTGATTTAATTTCAGTATTGTTGTATTAAAATACACGGAATTATATTCGCTGCAAACCTTATAAGTAGGGCCACGATTTTGTCGCGAAAAGATTTTTGCCCCACTTTGTTTCAGTGTCTCTCGTGCACATCGGTTGCTTTGATTCAAGATTATTGGCAGCGTGCCTTTGTTCAAACCGTTTCTTATTTGACAGCACCAATCAGAATAAGATTATTGCGACTCCTTACGTCTGTAATTTGCCAAGGCAAGTGAGAGTAAAATTATCCAATTACGAGTGATGTAGCAGGCCTGACGCATCGAAACCCAATGTTGCAAACATCTTTTCACCATAAAATCGTGTTTCTACTTATAAGCAGTAAGTCAACTATGGTAAATGTTGAATTTAATGCAGCAACGGCTGGAGATACTTTTCAAAGGTTAAATTTTTAGTTCTCACTTTACCCCGAACGACCTGTAAGTGTGTTGATGGCCCAGCAAGACCTAAGCTGACGTCCAGCGGAGAGTGAACGACCTAGCCGTCGCCTGTACGTCCCTCAAGGCCGGCGGCCATCTGCCTTCAGCAGCCCAGGGCGTTAACACCTCGCCTTCGCCCCAGATATGTTGCTGGTAGCAGTGGTCCTCGTTGCACCAAGGTCGTCCGCCACGACTGCTCCACATTGGCCGCCGTCACCTCCGGCTAGCATTACAGTAGCCGAGCATACAGTAGCAGTGTTGCCGCACCTCTCTAATACCATCACCCGTCATTCTCACGGCCGTACATTACAAATACGAATCAGCGAATATTCATTGATTGCCGGTAGTTGTTTTTTCTTTTCTGCCGTTTACATCCGATAGTTATTTTATGTTTACCTCTAAGAGTTGGAGCTCAGCATAAGGCCACGGGTTTCTATTTATGTTATTTTAGTAAGTTTAATTTTTTAAATTCTGAAAGGGAGCAGATGTCGTAAAACCGCTGCATACAAATGTTTGAAATTGTTTGTTGTATCGAAGGTAATTTTTTCAAAACACAAGTTTTAATATTTTTGGCTAATTATCGACATTAATAAAATTTTATTAATTAAGTTGATAACTAACCAAAATTTTATAAACTTATTTTTGTAAAAATAAGTCTACATAGTACAAATAATTTCCAACATTTCTGTGTAACGGTTTTGCGACATCTCCGTTACAGGATTTAAAAAATTAAACTCACAAAACGAGCATACTCGTGGCCTTAAGAGGCCATGTTACTTGCAATAGCAACAGAAGACTATTTCACATAAACATTACAGTACAAGTAACGGGAAAACAATCTAATAAGTATTAAATATATATTAACTGCCGGATTTTATGCTACCACCATTTAAAAAAATGCAAAAACTGAATCTAGTTTCGAAAAACCTAAACCAATTTACAACAGTATTACATCTTTTCATGCAAATACATACATTATTATAAATATGGTCAAGTATCCAACCAACAATAAAGCTTATGTACATTGATCAGAATCAAGAAAATAAATCATTATATTTAAATGTTGGAAAAGCAAGCTTGACAGAAATTAACAGTAGCAGAAGATATGAAATTGTTCTTCACAAAATGCAATTTTATTGCCTCGCGAAATAATTAACTTTTCGGTAAATTCTTATAAGTGCAGGGAACTTGATTATAATATCTTATCAGAGTGTTCTTAACACCACCTACACGAAATTTATATGAGCCCGAATGCAAACAGTGAACATTATCTACTTGTGTGGTACATGAAAATCTTTATTGTATGTTCAGTTTTACTTAAGACTATATGTAAATCTCTATATATATAAATGAACACTGACTGACTTACTGACTGACTGACATATCAAACTGCAGCCCAAACCACTGGAACTAGAATCTTGAAAATTTTTGTGGAGGTTCCCTTCAGGTTGTAGGCGAGCGCTAAGAATGTATTTTTCGAAATTCAACCTCTAAGGGGGTGAAAAGGGGTGAAATGTGTTTCCGAAGAAACGTCGATAGAGTTCGAACCCGACGGCCTATCATCGTGATATTTACTTTAATAGGACAGTCGTCAAATTCATATTGGCCAATTTAAGGATTTTACGAAATTTTACATTTAAGGGGGTGAAAAGACCTTAAATGTGTTTCCGATTAACTATCAATATCTATCGAATCCTTCGGGATACAGAGTTGGTATTCACTTCAAAATTTTACTTACGTAAATATCCAAAAAGTGGTTTAAGGATTTTTTTTAAATTCCAACCCCAAGATGTAAAAACGGGCAAAGTGTGCTTTTTTTATGATTCGTCTATATCACTGAAACACAATTGACTATCGTCGTGATTTTTATTTCAATTGGTTACGTATACAAATGCATATTACAGGACTCCAAAACATTTCGAAATTCTTTAATTAAGGGGGTGAAAATACGTGAAATGTGTTTTCGATTATTTCGCGATATCTATCGAACCTATAGAGAAATCGAAATGATCTTTGTTTTAGATTGGTGCTTTTAAAAATACATTCCATGTACCATTAAAACATATTTTTCGAATTCGACCCCAAAGAGGCTAAAAATGGGGGAAATATGTTTTCGATTCACAATCGTTATACATCAATGTTATTGATTTTTACATAGCGGCGTGATTTTTGTTTAAAATTGATGCTTACTCAAGGACTTGAGGACCTAAGGACTTGAAAAGGGGTGAAAAATGATTAAATGTGTTTTTAATTAATCGTCGATAAACCTTGAACCCAACGGGCTATTGTCGTGTTCTTCACGTCCAAGAGACATCAGTTAAGTTTAAGTATTCTAAAACGTGATTCTAGGTTTTTTTCGAAATTAACTCTCTTAGGAGGTGAAAAGACCTGTAATGTGTTTTAGATAAATTCTCAATATTTATCGAACCCGTCGAGATATGCAGTTAATTTTTGATTCAGAATGATAATTATAAAAATAATCTAATTATTTATTTTTTTATTTGGGCTACCGTCGTGATTTGCATTTCAATTGGATACTCATTAAAATGTCTAAGATATTAAATTAAAATATTTCAAAATTCGACACCCAGAAGGGTGAAAAAGCGCAAAATTTGTTTTCCAATAACCCATGATTAGAGACATTGGTAAATCGCGGGAAAAGTTGATTGTTTGCTAGGCTCCAACATACTATGTATAACACTGAAGGTTTTGCACTTAATATTGGCTATCGTTCTTATGAAGCACTGTGCCCCTCTTCAACAGACCCAGTTAGAACTGCACAGTTTAAACACAGAACGTGTGTGATTTGCCAGAAAACTGTTCACACGTGCCACGACTGAGATACTACAGTCTATTGGAGACTATGTCAAATATTTTCGCGATTTTCCAGTGTCTCTACCCATGATATCTATCTAACCAGCAGAGGTATTGAGATGTTGTTCGCGTCAGAATGATGCTTACATAAGTATTTAAAAATTATATGTAAGTATTTTAACTTTATGAGACAACTTGATTATTAAGAATAAAAGTAAGTTTGTGAACTTTCAAGACAGACGATCCGAAATGCAAGTACAACAAGCGAGAATAAAATTATACAGGAGTTCAAGCTAAAGTAACACATCGAGGCGTGGTATTGTACAATTTTTATGTTCCCAGGACATGAATGTTTTATTTTTTAAGTTAAATTTGTTCTCATGAATTATTTCGACGAAAACATTTTAAAAGTTAAATTTAGTCTTACGTTCTAACGGATAATTTTAAGTTGGATTTAAGTGACGGTTGTGAATCCAGCTTAACGCAGTGTTGTGCGAAACATGGAGCAGGTCTTGGGCAGCAGGTCCCTCCAAGGACGCCTTGTGTCCGGCCTGGCCCGGGGCACGCCCTCCTCACGTGGGTGCACCACGTGTCCGTCCGCCCGTTCTGACTCAGTCACTTATACATACACTCTAAGGGCCTTTTCACACTATAGGACACTTGTGACCGCCACCAGTGACCGTCGCAAGTGACCCCATAGGACTCTCATAAGTCACAGATGTCGAACACTGCCAATATTTTATACACGTTACAAGTGACAGTCACCAGTGTCTCAGTCTAAAATCTCCGAAATATACTCCAGCAGTGAATGACCCAGATACAATGAGCCACTCAGTCACCGGTGACCGAACTCGTACATCACCTGGTCACAGCGACCCAACAAAACATTGCATTGTCCCAGTCTGAAAGTTCCGATATAAACCTGTGTAACTCCAGCAGTGACCGGCCCAGACACAATGATCCACTCAGTCACCGATGACCGAACTCGTACACCACCCGGTCACAGCGACCCAACAAAACATTGCATTGTCCCAGTCTGAAAGTTCCGATATAAACCTGTGTAACTCCAGCAGTGACCGGCCCAGACACAATGATCCACTCAGTCACCGATGACCGAACTCGTACACCACCTGGTCACAGCGACCCAACAAAACATTGCATTGTCCCAGTCTGAAAGTTCCGATATAAACCTGTGTAACTCCAGCAGTGACCGGCCCAGACACAATGATCCACTCAGTCACCGATGACCGAACTCGTACACCACCTGGTCACAGCGACCCAACAAAACACTGCAGTGTCTCAGTGTGGAAGCTCCAATTCAAACACAATGTGTTTCCAAGTTGAGTCCCACATGAAGGTCACAAGTGTCCTAGTGTAAACAGGCTCTAAATCCGAATCATTGGTTTCAATCAGGGTAATGTTAACCACAGAAATTTCAATTAACCGTGTGATTCTGACTGATGAACTTGTGGAACTGACAAAATGCAATGCTCTGACAATAAGCGGAAATCACTTTTAAATCAGCAGCATATAATCACCGAAACAATCAGCACGTTTCACTAACTTAAGTTGCTCAGTTTTGACCGAAACGGCTACAACTTCACAGAAGTGATTGATTTTTAACTGATTCAAATTTAGATTGTACACTATTCAGTATAAACTGAGCGCCTTTGAAGTCCTGATTGCTGTTTTTACTGTTGCACCTTTCCCAAAACTTTTAATATGCGTTTATATTTATGCTCTGTTTCAGAAGCCGCATTGTACTATTTTAGTTTTAGCTTTTTTTTTTTAAATTGTGTTACGAAAAATGGGAAATTCATGACTGTAGCGCAAATTCTATTTATGGGTGGGTGAATACATTTCCGTCAACTTCGATAGCGTCACGCTGTCGCCATTTGTTCACTTCACTATGTCCAAACTGACTTTTTATCTTCAGAAGCTTCTAAATGTTCCCAAACTTCTAAAAAAAAATTACCCTTTAAAAAGTATATTTTTCATTTGTTGTTAAAAAATAACGGAAGGCGAAAATATGAAAAGCTGTAGCTGTTTCTCGGAAGTGTTAATTTGTACGTTAGCCCTACGCAAACCAGCCTAGCATGCTACTGGCAGGCGTGCTCTATATCTAATCCATAACCTTCTAGGGTAGAAGACCATAGTCTTAGATATAACAAACCTGCCAAGAAGAGTGATTTTAATATCGCTTTGGGCTCTTCCCTGATTGGTTCATATGACCTACGTATCAGCGAATCAGAAAATGTCATTGACGTTGGAGGGCTCAGTGTGATACAACAACGATCCCTATTGTAAGCGTTGCCACAACACTAGTTATGATTCACGCCATCGTTGGCTCGAATTGAGATTCAATTGTTTTAAAACTGTGCTAGAATTTGTTTATCTTGAACTAGAAGAAAAAAATTTATAGCCTTCGCCTACTCATGTACAACTATCCAAACAACTGCGTAGTTGGTGTAACAGAACACTGTGTCAGTTTTGTAAAATTTTAAGTACAACAAAAGTTATCTAACGGCCTTTACACTTTAAATTACGAAATTTGTTATTTCCATCTCTTTCAACAGACCGTAGATTAGAATAGCTACATCATTTGTTTTGCTGCTTCATATGTTTTCATTACTTCATTCTGCTATAACTTCTATGAGCCAAAATGCTATTTTCCTATTCGCAATTCGTTAGAATTCGGAAAGAATACTTAGGAACAGTCGATGTTTGTTCATAACAGTCGAGTTCCTCTGCAATGAATAAAGCCACATGATATTTCTTTGGCGAAAATAATTTTTCACCTATTTATTTCAATGAATTATATGCATATCTGATGCTCGCTTTCATTATCAGTGATTGAATGTTTTTAACTCTCGGCGTCTTAGGCAAATCACAGACACACTGTATCGCAGTAACTTTATTCTCGTTGGTACAGCATAACGAGCGACACCGCTAGTCAAACACAAACTGCCAATAACCATGAAGCATAGCTATTCAGGTAATGTATTGAAATAATTTTGTGCAAAATTTGTACCACCAAAAATTATTAGGGACTCTAACCATGAATGACAAAAACAAATTCTGGATCTGCCGTTAACATACTTTTACTTTACATATTATACATTTTGAAAAATTGTTTTAATTATTTGGTACGTGAAACACCATTACGTCAGCAAGTATCTTCGTTTGCAGAATGCACTAAACAGAAGCTTTAAAAATGTTCAGTTGTGCCGTACATTCATCATGATAACATATTCGTTGTGCCTACGATTTTCCGCGAAAAGAATTCTGCGACAGTTTGTTTCAATGCCTTATGTGCACATATGCAGCCCTGATTCATATTCAGTGATTGGCTGTTGAGCCACGTCTGTGCAATAACTCATTCTGCCAATAACCATGAAGCATGGCTGTATATGTGCACGTGAAGCATTGAAACAAACTGTTGCAGATTTCTTTTCGCGAAAAATCGTTGGCTCCACCTATCCGTCATTGACACAATGTAACTTTAAACCTGTTGGCGTCTACCTTAAAAAGTTAGTTAAAGCTGTCCGGCCTTCGCCATCGCGTTCTTTACGTAATAAGAGGGCAGAAGAGATAAAAATAAAGCTACCGAACTGCGGCTACATCGTTATTATCTTACTCGCCTTTTAAATGGAGTGAGTGTCGCAAGACGTGTAGGATCCAGTCGTCCTGACGCCAGTGTAATGACTACGTTAGAGCTGTATCTAGTCCATGGTTAACTGAAAACTTTTTTTAAAACGACCTTTAAAAATCTTTCTGTGTTTAATAGCGTGTATTTTAAGGGCTTGGGTCCCGAGTTTCTTCTTTTTTGACGATAGTTATTGTTTTAAATAAACAGGAACCGACATCGAGAACTCGCTCTGTAACTTTGTTTTAACTGGTTTTGTTTACTTACTATTCTTTTGTGGAAAAAATACAGCCTGTTGGGACCTAATTATTTAACGAACGTATTTACCCTCTTAATTAATGAATAAGTTAAAATCTTTGTACCATTTGTCTAGAAATTCACATTACATAGCAATACCAATTTACAACAAAGGAACTTAGCAATTTTACGTAATCAGCTATCGCCAGGGTTGGTTAAAAAAAATAATTTATTTTCTCGAAAGCCGAGAAACTCGGATCCACGTCGGTAACGCTTGTCGGTAGTGTAGTAGGCAGTGAAATGATGAAAGCACTTATCTAAAGGAACGTCTACTTAAAACAGTGATTTATTAACTGGTTTTATCTGGAACTGGTTAACTTTAGTTCTGTGCGTACTTTGTTAAGAAAGATATTAAAGTGGCCGTCCGGTTAGAAGCGTTTTACGCGTTTGAATCCAAGAAGTGCGAAGAACAAAGGGCGGCACAGTACATACATCGCGCCTCAAAATAGCCTCTATGTGCAAGTCACTGAACTGGCGTGCAATATTCTCGTCGATAACTCGCTTCTACGAGACACTCATTGGTAGCATTATCGTTTTATAATGTAATATTTGAGATAAAGGGGGAGTGCTGTACCCGCCTATTACTTTTAAAATTCTGATTCAAGGAAATAGGATCGCAAAAATACCCATGTCTTACCATTCTTGTAAGCGAGGAAATAAGCTTCAAAGATTAATGGAGGGCCTGAAAACTAAATATACGAGTGTATCGTTCTCTGAATTATGTTCTTAAGGACTCTGCCTACCTTAGAGCTCCGGCGGCAGCAAGGAATATTCCTAAATATCTCAGTCACTTTCAAACCTACATATATGCCACCACTGACTTTTTTGTTCAGTACGATACGGCCCACACTGCTACGGGATCTTTTAGCAAGTTATATCAATACCCTGAAAACTATGAGCAAATAAGTGTTTTCGCGCCGATTAAACCCTCGAAACCCCGTATTCATAAAATTCTTTTCACATTTTCGTTTACGTAGCAGTATTCTCCTCTTATCAATGCAGAAAATGGTTTTCACCCGAAAGCGATATCTCAAAGGGTGACTGAGCTACACGGAATTTAGTTTAACATGTAAAACCCTATCCTTGCTCCCGCCGCGCTCCGAGGTAGGCAGAAGCCTTAAGAGTGCGTGTTAGATAAATAAGCTGAAAACATAAATTGATTCCTACGCATTTTTCGAAGCCAATATGGATAAAATACACAATGACAATCATAAACAATAGTAGTTGCCAACTTTATGAGCAAATATTTATCTAAAATTATTAACTCGTAACACGTGATCTCTTGCTGCGCCGCAGTTAAACGCACGAGGTTCCGGCGTCAGAGATTGTGCCTCAGAAGTTCGTAACACTGGGGATAATTTTGTTTGAAACATAGGCTAAAACTTTTGTCTAGGATTGCTATTGTTTAATTTTTGCAAATTGGCTTCAAGGAACCTACTGTTACAGATTAATGCTTTTAGCGTTGAATTATGTACCACGCCCTCTTAAGAGGCCGTTCCAGTGCTGCAGGCGCATGTATGCAACCCGCATTAACCCCATATAAATCAAAGATTTTATTATTATCGCTGTTGCAATAAGAGAAGTACACATATCAACATTAGCTTCTTGTTTGATCAAAGACACAGTCGTTCTTGTTTTCGCTGCGTTCGCCGAGGTCGAATGAAAAAAATGGGAGACTACAAATTCTACAAAAAATACTTTGCATTGCGTTGATACTTGATTTGGCAGAACGCAGCGAAAACAAGAACGAAGTTAAACAGAAATGATATAATTCAGGGTGAAGTTTTTATTTTTATTTTTGTAATTATTTCAGAGATCACGGATGCGGCAGCTAGTGTGAATTTACAAGGACAATACGTAGAAAGATAAGTTTTCAAACTTGTAGTACGTGTAGGTCTCTTATGTTCGTATAATTTTTCGCAATCGGAAAATATTTCCCCAACCAGACTTTGTAATAATACAACGTGCACAAATGTTTACGTTTTTTGCCAGATTTAATGTCGTAAGTAAAAAAACACTAACATTACACTTTCGTAAATTCTTTTAAAGAAAGATTTTGCCGTGTAACAGTAAATCAATATGTCAATAACTTTATCAAATCCAGCTGTAGTTGTCGGTCAGTCGTTACAATTGCGCCAATGCACAGCAACAAGTCTACTGTTGTAAAGTTGCCGACCCTGATTAATTTCCTCTATTTAACTGTACTGCACGTGATTCTCACAACTGGTTTCTTTTGTATTATCACCTCCCGTTTTTTCAAATCCAGCCATTTTTAGCAAGTGTCAGAACATTCATTCTAAATAAACGTTCAGCTATACAGAGTGTTCCAGAATTAGTGGTCGTAAATCATGTGAGTGGCAGAGAATGCAAAAATAAACATAATTATAAGGAGACGTTTGTCTGGAAATGTCAACCTGTAAAGTTGCAGGAGAAGCTTTAGCACTCAGGTTTGAATTTCGGGTGCTTGAAGGCTAACGTAATCCCGCAAATTCGAGAGTTCATTGGTGCATGCACTGGTGTACACCGGGCGTTCGTAAATGACTGTTTTGCTGTCAACCAGTTGAATCGACGTATCCATCTGTTCAACCGACCATAAAATCCGACGAGTCTGGTGGATATGCACCGGAACTTCATCGCTGAATTTTAGGAACATAACCTCGCAAAAAAAGTTTAAAATTACTTAACAAGTGTGGAATGTGAGGTTATATAAAGCAAACTTACCATATTTTTGAGCGTGGAAAATTTTTTATGTACTTTCTCCAAAAATAAGTTGTTTATAAAATTTGCAAATTTCAATTATACACTATATTTACTATTACAATATGATACCAAAGTGTTTCGTTTGGATTCATTCGGCAGTATAATGATACCTATGCTAGAGTAAATTCATCCCATTTCAGTCGTAACGGAAAATTCTGAAAACCCGTCAACCTGACGTTCGGTTCAGGTAACCATTTAACATAGATGTTTCAACTAGTGATGGATCCACAGGTGAATTTCAGAAAACGCTGCCTGACTCTTAACTTTGACCAGGGTCTAGATACTTGCAACCCGCAACACCCTTGTTCCCACGCTCATGCTTTCAGCCAATAGGCTGACACCATGGAGCGCGCGCAATTCAAATATACGGTCTAATATTTGCCCCTGTAGCTTTGCACGGTGACATTTCCGGAAAAATATCCACTAACAAATAATATTTATTTTTGCGTTCTCTGCCGTCTATACGATTTACGAACACTATAATTCCGGATCATCCTTTTTACACATGTTTAGGTCCCTGAAAATACCAAAGTGTAGTCTGTGTTAACAATGAGGGCATTACAACTCGACAAAAATATGTCATTAAGAGACGTGAGGAGAGGCTTAGAGAATAAGGTACATGTTGAATAACAGTAGTTTCTTGAGTTAAGAAACATTCTCAGCACAAGTCCGCAGTTATTTCAGAAAACTGAGAAAATCGAAATTAAATATCACCGTACCGAGTAATGAACCCGAGTAATCCAAAATCAGAGACCATTTATTAACCATTACGTCACCTCACTCGGTTCCGATAGCAGCTTTAAAAAGTACGCCATTAAATTATAGGGTTCCTACAAATATGCGTCGTAATGTAAGTGGTGTAACAAAGAGAAATAAACCTGAATTTTTCTACCCGAGAATTTTGCGCACTCTTGTGAAATATCTCCCCCCCCCCCCCCCACACACACACAGACACACGTACACCGTCAACCTGTTCGCTGACCGTTGCCCCCCGCCGAGAACAAGTTTCTGATCAAGCCGATGCTTGAACTTTCTCCTAGTCTGACATGTCTGGTTGGAGACGTGGGTTCCGGATTTCGTTTTCCGCGACGGTTAAATAACTCGGTTGTTACGGCCGATATCTCTTTAACGTCCAGGAAAATTATATCGTGCGTCTACAAAAATTAGCATTTTTTTAAATTTAACGTCCCTTTAAAAAAATGTGGAATGCACAATTTAAGCATTTATTTGTCATGTCCTCGCCTAAGCAGTAAAATTAATAATGTTACTTTTAAAATCAAAGCTTGAAAAAGTTGTACGAATGTCTTCAGAAAAAAATTGTAAATTTTTAATATGCGAAAAATTATATTAAAATTAGTTTTCAAAAACTCCATGTCTGTAAAACTAGTAAACAAGCATTAGGAAATTAAAAAATGTTGTCTGCAGTTATATGAGTTTACAGAAGTATCTTTAATTCAGAAAAGACTTACCGCAGTATTTGAGAAAAATATACGTCATAAAACTTTCACATCACAAAAAAATTTAATACATATTTTCGGTTTTTCTTCTTATGACTATCACCACAAAAAATTACGACAGTATGTCCTGCAATGTTACAAATAATATTTTTGCGACAAGTTTCCAAATAACTGGTTTTAAAGTATACAAACCTTTGTACAGTGTATTTACCATAATCAGCGTGACTTCATTCCTCAGTGTATGGCTTATACGGAAGAACATCCTGCAGGGACAGGTAGATAGTCCTGCACTACTACTTACAGAATTAAAGTAAATCTAAATTTTGACAGATATGATTTTGTATTCACATTTCCCTTTAGCGACGGTGTACATATCTGCGCGCTCGTCCGTAAGACACTGCTAGTTATCGCATCATGCTTCACGCCGCACAACACAGGTTATTCTAGGGATATTGCGTAAATGTCCCGAATGTCAAAAGTACATCCCGGGCATCCTATGGATATCTTTAGGATACTGTAATGGCAATTATTTTTTGTTAACATTATATAGGTTATGTAACATAAGAATGCCAAGATTACAGTAATTAAATGATTAAATACACTGAAAATTAAAATTAAAATTTAGTTATGTGTTTTTTCAGTTGACTTAGCCCTTGGCAAATTCCCCAAGTATATACCTTGGATAGCACAAATGTATTTCCTTTGGATATCCTTATCCACACGTCACAGGATATCCTAGGTGCATCCTGTAAATGTCCCGAATGTCCATAATTAGTTCTGGGTTATCCTATGGATATTCCTAAGATATTGTAATGGTACTGCATTTGTGTTAAAATTCATGATATTATGCAAAATAGGGATGCTTAAATTACAATTTAATAATGGTTAAAATTCCCATTAAAATTACATTAAAAAGGAATTTCACAGTTTATTGAGTCTTCATAACCGTTGGGAAAACTCCAGTTATATTCACTGAATATCCTCAAAAGCAGTGGCGGATCGATGGTTGTTGGCAGGTAGAGCACAAGTTGCCGAGAACTGTACACCCCTGTACACGTGCCGTCGTATACCAATGACTATGAAACATCTCCTGGCTACTTGTTGTGTTGTGAGCAGTCAGTAATAAGCGGCACCTACATACCAGCGTGTCAGTGGCTGTAGCGTCAACTAGCGTACAACCATATACAGTTCTCTGCAACTTGCGTCCTACCTGGCAACAACCTACGAGTCACCACTGCTCAAAAGTATCTTCCTTCGATATCTCTGAAGTAAATATAATGGATTTCCCGAATACATGTGTGTATTGTTATCCAGAAGGATAATTTCGTTGGCATTGTTAATTATTTTAAGGTGACAATGTTAGAGTGTATCAATAGTTTCATTAGGTAAATTACCGCTGTAATGAATGCATGAAAAATTCCTAAAAATGCATTAATAAATACGCACTGAAGAAAAAAATAACAATCCTAGATTGAGAAACATGTCCACCCTTTATGTGTATTACTTGGGATTCATGCTGTGAATTAACATGATGTTCAAACCTATATTTTTCTGGGTGAGGTTTTTTTTGGGGAGGGGGAGATAGATAGATGTAGGCCTAAATATTTTTTCAGTATAATAAGCTAAATATTGATTGTAATATTTAGTCAAAAATATTTCTAACACTTTATGAAGAAAACTGACTTCTATCTCATCGTAACATATGTTCTATAGGCAGGATTTAGTATGCGGGTTAGCAAAGTGATGTGAAGTAATGGTAAGCGTGCTAAACTGTAAATTACAAGATTGTGTATTCGAGTTATTGAACTAGCCTACGTTAGGCTAGAAAATGTAATATCAATGAGAGTGTTAGAAATTGGTGGTAAAGGCTAAAAATATGAACAGAACATTTACATTCGGAACGAGTTAGTCATTTCTTGTTCATTTTACATGAAGGTGATTATTTATCCTTCATTGATACTCCACGGACTTATTACGGTAATGTTCCACGGTTTTCCTGGAAGTGTTGATTTTTCAGTCACACGGATATCCCGGAGATATCCTACAGTTGTTTTAAGATAACCATAGGACATTCAGAATAGTCTAACTGGATAACCTCCGGATATCCTTTAAAGTGCCTATGCTCTGTGTGACATAAGACATAACACATGAAAAAAATATTGGCTACCATTCCAGTCACACCATTTTTTCTGAAATATCAAATATTTTTACAATTTTTTAATGCTGACTCCTTTTTGTACTACCATAACTCCATCTGGTATTAAGAGTTATTTTATTTCAAAGACTGCTGCGGAGAGGTGTCAACAAAATTGTGCATTATCGCTTGACTTGCGAGAATTAATTTAATTTTGGTACTAGATACATCATTTAAATTAAACTTTGCAAATAATTCGTGTACACTTTTTTTCGAACTGCAACTAATGTAATATCAACCAAAAACAACTCTGAATGGAGATTTAATTGAATCGTACTGTATACTTTTTATAACAAAAACATTGTGTTGCTACGCTTCAACATGCTTGAACACCGAAAAGTACTGTACGACAGTTATTCGCTGTAAGACAACCAATAACTAAAAAAAAAATTATCGAATTCAATAAATTAACGCTCATAAAATGTAGGCCTACCATATATGCATAGTAGAACCCTGTTAAGTTATAATATATTTCAAAGGACCAGAGAAAAAAAAATTTATATGCAGGAAATGTTACAAAAATAAGTCGATATTTTTACATAAATAAACGGGTGTTATACATAAGCATCTTCCAGATTTCATAGTTTGTGTACAGCAAATAAGCTTATAATGAAATTAAATGACGCTGCAGTTAATGTGTCATCAGAAACACAATTCATACATACATTGAGTGTAAAATACAGATTTTCCCACTTGTCTTCCGTAAGTCGGCATCTTCAGGATCACGGTCGCTAATATCACTGTAATGTATTTTTATAACACAATCCCAAGCATAGTCCGGTTTTCTATAGTTGTCGTTTGCCCACAGCTGAGTTATTATATGTAAAACAATATTGTTAAGAAAAATTTTGCCCTGGTTGTGGTTATTACCTGAACAAAATATGATGTAATACGAAGGCAATGAATAATACCGTCGTTGTTTTAAGCAAGAAATAAAAGTATTATGCTATATGGAAGAATGATGGAATAAAAGTAAAGCTTTACGTATATATATATATATATATATATATATATATATATATATATAGAGAGAGAGAGAGAGAGAGAGAGAGAGAGAGAGAGAGAGGTGTGTGTATGTATGTACATAGAGTGTGTATTATGGATACACACAGACATAGACATACAAACACATGCACACACATACTTGCTCAAGCCATTAAAGTGGCAGATATATTGTGAAATGTAGCAGTAACGCTCCTAACTTTATACGGGCAGACATAGAGTTCAAAAATAAAAATCTGGAATCGAACGTAGAACGGGTCGCTCCCTAGGTTCAAGTTCCAGGGAAATATGTCAGACAGGCAACGTATTATGTGTCACGAAATTCTAACTCAAATTTCTGTTTTTTTTTTCTTTTAATGCTACCTTATATACTTTGTCGAAAAAATTGTTTATAGGAACCGCTATTGTGTTAAAATATTGACATTCATTACGACTGTAGTCGATAGATTTGGCTTGTTCGTAGAGTTAAATTAAATGTATAGGAAACGATCAGTTCTGTAATAGATACAACGATCACTGTTGTAGAAACCACCCAATTATTTCTGGCAACAGTGCAACATTGCTGTCCCCGTTTATAACATAAGTAGTATGGAGCTTAAGCTGCTTACGTTAGATGAGTTCTTTTGAAATACTTTATTTTCTTTTCAGATAATTTATATGTTTCCGCCTATTGTTTACATAATCTCATCAGCGTACTTTCATCTGACTTACTGACATCTAAGGCGACGATAATATAACCCTGATGATGGAGCAATGCTCCATGTACCATTTAATCCAAGTTAGCAACATAATTACGAACTGCTCATATTATCACGAATACTTATGAAATTATATTTCTGATAGTACTGTGTTGAACAGATATCTGTTGAAAAATTTAAAATAATACATAAATTTATTTTTGGAAAAAAAATTCATCCCTTCCCTCTTTTTTATTCCTTCCATCCTCGTGAAGTCTTTCCCGTTTTAATATGTGGGACTTTGCATCAACACAGACAATAACTATATTTAGAAGGAACCATCCTATGTTATAATAAAGATTATTATTTAAAATTCTATGTATACGATTACCAGCCTGCACAACAATACTTTATTTTCTCTGTGTTCCATTTCTTGAGAATCTGTTCTTATGTTTCCATCCTTGATCGGGTAGGGTTAGAGCGGAGCTGTTCGACGTGCGTGCCCCTGCACACTTAGTGTACCCCAGTTTGCGAACCTCGAATATGCAAAGCAGCTCTGCGGACGCTTTGAAGTGCGGCGCGGGCAGGCGAGATGAATGCCAGGCCCACTGGCCTCGAAACACGTCTTTGGCAGAAGGAGCACGCATCGCCGCGCGTAAATAGCGTCCGGACGCCAATAGCACGCCCACTGCCAAGTTTCCCTGGAAGCGACTAGAGAAACACACTTTAGAAGTAGAACCACGAAGCGTTTGAAATAACTGACCTGGTAAAAGAACAAAATTGAACTAAATTCTTTAATCGTACGCGTGAATAATGCCCTGTGTAAAGGTAAGGTCCAGGTTGGTCTTATACCACTATGGGCCGAACCTTATTATTACTATTATTATTACCGTAAGCGGGGGTGAGTTCATACACGTAGAGTGAATTTGGGACATTACAAAAAATTATATTTTGCATATATGGTAACCCTGAACAAAAAAAATACTTGCGGTAAATTCCGAATTGTTAATATCCACATTCATTTAATTAATATTTACTCACGGTTGACAATTATATAAAATAAACATAGTTAAAGATGATGGTGTATCGCGAAAATTTTTGTCCCAAAATACCTTTGAAAACACTGTGGTTTCTTGCAACATATATGATTCTGTGATGTACCTCTGAAACAACGTAGTTGTCTGCAGACCAATAACATGTATCAAATATTACGATAACGGGATTCTTATTGGCTTAGTCAAGTAGGGCAATAGCTCTACGTAGAAACGAGGTCCAGTAATCTTCTGGTAAGCTGAACGTAAGTTGGAACACAGCAAAACATCGTATAAAAGTGTCCCAAAGTCACACCACATGCTCATACCTTTGAAACCTAACATCTTATCAAAAGAATGCATGAAAATTCCGTGGGTCTATTTATTATTCATAGTATAAATAAACTTGTATTTTACTGCTTTGTGTAGCATGGTTGAAAAATGTCCGCCAACTCTATCTGGAGATATTGTTCCATCTTATTCTTTTTTCACAAGAAATAATATTCTGGGCATGGACAGACTCCTAGTCTCTCTGAGAAGCCATCCCATGCGAAAAGCAAAGAACTTAATCGCAACCGAAGAGTTAAACAGTAAAGAAAGACCTCGTAACCTAAGATATAAATAGTAACTAGCGTAGCGGAGATGTCAGGTGGTACAACAGCAGCAGTGATCAAAGGCTGCCCATTGTCTGTGTGCCGACACCTGCGTGAAAGAGTACAGTTCAAGAAATGTCAATGTTTCGTCCTATGTAAACTTTATTTCAACACACAACGCGTGAATAGATATAAAAGTACATTAAACTGGCTACGCGACATGTAGACACTCTTCGCTCTCCACTTCCACTCCGCGGTTTACACAGGATGAGTAATAAGACGAGTGCGTGACGGATATGTCGAGTGCCATGAGAATGGCCGAGCAGCTGGGTCTCCGGTGAAACCACTCTGCCCGCAAGTACTCTCGGTCTTCAGATCGCACTCGACCAGCTTCTTCTCGCGCATCTGTCCACACTAGCCGAGCTAGTATGTACTCGGCAGTCCACTCGCACATTTACTCCACACGTGTAAACCAGGCTTAAGAAGGCGAGGTCGTCGCCATCTACAATTTTTGTATTTTGTGTCACAACTCTTCTCTTGAGTAAATTTGTGAAACTTTAACCTATGCATGCATATCGATAGAGTTTTAGACACCATAGATATTTACTTTCTGGTGATGTTATTACATATCTAAATGCTGTTAAAATGTTCTTATTACTTTCAGCACTTCAATTAGATCTATAAACACAGTAACAGCAAACAAAGATTTATGACGTCTAAAATTATATTATTGTGTATTATCTTCAAGAGTTAGGTTAAAGTTCCATAAATTCACCCAAAAGAAAAGTTATGCCACAAAATACACAAATCCAAGATGGCGACTATCTCGTCCTCTTAAGAGAAGTACTCGCCTGGCGCGTGGACGATATAGTGGCGTGTCACGTGTATTCTTTTTTACGCGAAACCACTTAACGTATTCATATTACGCTTATCAACGAAACAACCACATATTTGGAACTACGCATCCGTAATACTAAGAACCATGCACACTTGTTAGTAACATGATTTTCAGACGTTTGGAAATGGATAAAAACGGCATTGTTTATACTGCTGTAACACCGAAAACACTACCTGAATTCGTAAAGGGCAAAATGAGATGCAGGGTCTATGCATTGGCCTTTATTTCATACCATTGAAAAACAAAACGTAGCATTCACCGCTAAGTCCAATAGTAAATAGACTACAACGAAAACATTACACGCCTGTTTGGCACACAGTGAATAGAGTTGATACGTTATTCGTTGAGCGCTCCGCTGTCCCCGTGCGTCAAACGCGGAATTTTGAAACCAGCACACTTCGGATGGGAACAAATGGACCGAGAAGTTGCATCCGGGAGTTCGGGGGCGTGTGTTTGGCCGGAGAACCCACCACCCCTTCCCGCGGGCGAAGAAAGTAAAGTGTCTCCGTGAGAACGGCGGAGGAAGGGCGGGCAAGGACGGCGGCCAAGTGTGCCGGAGGAAGGTCGTGCCACTTGACTCGGGTCCAGCTCCAGCCCACTCCCCTGGAGCCATGGAGAGGAGGGGGGATACACGAGCTGCGCCTCGCTGGAATACCGACACCAAGTTCCTCTCCGAGCTACAATCCGTGCCACGACCCACATCGACCACCTGTGGAATGTCAACACCTGCCTCTCCCCTGTGGCTCCACCATTCACTCATCCTGCTCTCTCTCTCTCTCTCTCTCTCTCTCTCTCTCTCTCTCCTGGCTGTGCGTCAGAGGTGCCAACTCTCCAGCTATGACTGCCGCACCAAAGATGTTAGAAGGGTCCAGATGGAGCATGTCGCCAGGAGTGTAACCAAACAAACGCTTGACGTGGCTATGAACAATATGGCCGACTAATTAAAAAACTAAGGAAATAATAATTAGGATGTGTGTACACAGGTCTAAAATATAGAGTTTTCGACTTAAAACTTCAATTAAAGAGCATAATTCATTAATTCACCTTAACAAATACCAGTCTGATGTGTAATTTTGATGTTAAAGCAGTATGGTGGCTGGCTAATTTGCTGACTAGCTCTCCCCCACCTCTTAGCAACACTCCCCTCGACATAATTCCGACCTTATGCTACCTCCGTGTGCCTCATGGTAACGTCAACCTTTTAAAAACGCAAACAGTTGCACAAATGGCACTGACAATTTTGCATTTGATATTGCACGATTTTTTAAAAATAAAATACAAGGTAATCTATTTTAAATAATTGCAAGATACTAAAGGTACAATTTTCTGTGCCACTTCACAAATTGTGCATTTGCAGAAAGGTAAAATAAACTCGCTGTGCGACACCTAAATTATAGTAAGGTTAATTCTATTTCAGGCTAGAAAGGAAATGTGTTTACTTATGGGAGAGTTCGGCATAGGGAAAATTTCTGCCGCTAGTTTCGCTGCTATCGCAAAGGGACCAGAAAAATACGTAACTGTAGTAAAATTTAATTAAAATAGGCTTGGAAGTGTCAAAAGTCATTTAACTTAATCTTAAAGTGAGAAAAAACGAATTTCGCTTTTTAAATCGCCAACAATATTTAACTTAAAATCCAGGAAAGCTCTGTGATTGGTCAGTTTGCACCCATTACCGACACCAGCGCTCAAGCGGCAGAAATGTTCCCTGTGACAAACTTTTAACATTGATCTTTCTAACCTAGAGTATGATTAACCTTATTTATAGACATGGGGAAATGCACACCACTTGGTGGAGTGACATTATAAAATTATCATAAGAAACATATAAAATTATCGTAGCTTATTCGCGGAGAGAGCGAGAATACTCAACGGTATTTTGCAGAAACACTGTAGTGGCCGGTGCCTTGTTTGATGAGCAGACGGTTATGTAGTTGTTTACATATGAATCACAAATATTCAGTAACGGCGTACCAGAGTTATCATTGGCTCAGTCAGCTGGAGACACGTCAATACAGAAATTAGAATGTAAGATATGGACATGTTATATTGAAGCCTAGCAAACAGTCAACTTTTTTTCACAATAAATCATGTCCGTACTTATAACTATCATTATCATGGTCTTAGAAATACCGGTCTGGACACTTGCTTGTATGAACCAACGCTATTGAGATGACCCATTTATGACTGGCAGCATCACTGGTATGTATAGTGGTGTTGTATTAACATTTAAATATACTCTCATACTACTAGTGCCCCTAACGGCTAGGACACGAAGTTGCTACTCGTAGTTCCATTTACCGTAATGTTAAAACAATAGCGCTGTAGCAATGGCGTCAATCAGATATATGAGGGTCATTCTTCGTTTCCAGTGTCCAGACCACGGTCGTAGAAGAACAGGTCTGGACACTCGCCTGGATATTTAACCCCCTTGTTGTTTGGCTGCAGTTCACCAAGTTACCGAGAATATTGTGTTTTATTGGCACTGATGTTACGGCGGTCGGACTAAACTCCGCCCACTTCCTTTCCGCTAAGATAAACAATTTATCAAAACGTAATTTTTATCAATGACTGAAATACTTCCTTCGCTCACAATTTAAAATTATGGCTCCAGAAATCTTTATTCACTTTGTAAATTTAACAATGGAAAAAAGTGGGCGGAGTTTGAGTCCGACCGCCAGATTACAGCGCCAAAAATTACGACATTCTCGGTAACTTGACGAACTACAACCAAACAACAAGGAGGTCAAGCAAAATACATTGTTAGATAGGCGAGTGTCCTGACCTGTTCTTCTACGACCGTGGTCCAGACCTATTCTTCTATGGCTATTATCACACAACTCTGAAAATAATAACCCAGAACAGTTGTTTCCTAGAAAATCACAAATTAGAGCCATTATTAATTTAGAAAATTACAACCTATACCATCGTAACCTAGAAATCCAACAACTTAGAATAATCTTGGTGTAGAATTACACAACCAGGAACCAGACAGTGTCACATAACTAGAAACGTTGTTACACATATGCCATAACTTACAGACACACAATGCAAAACCAAGCAACTTAGAAACTAAATACTGTCACAACTTAGGAACACACAACGAAGAAAATACATGGAATAAGAATATCCAACTTTGAATTATCATAAATCACAAACACACAAGAGAGAATTTCATAGGCTGGACGCCTAAACTTAGGACTGAAATTAAGTTAGAAATTTCTGTCGTACGTGTTTTTAAGTTATATCGTTCTAAGTAATATGATTCTCAGTTGTCTGTCAATGTTCTCCACCGCGGCCGACAAAACATATTTTCTAAACGAGAGCTAAGTTCTGTCTGATCACATGTTATTGAACTGAAATTACCAATCATTATTATTTATTAAAGGAAATTTTCTAGGGATAAAATGGCCTGTGGACACAATCCTATGGGAATGATCAAACTTATTTTACTCCTCTTTGATGGCACTGGGTCAATGGACAAGGAGCAACTAAGTGCAGTCGAGTCACGTGGTATCACTGTGTCAGCGAACAGCCAATGAGTAGTTGTTGTCTGTTTGCGTACACAGATATCCTTGGAGGCTAGCCATCAGTTTGATGAACCCAAAAATATTCCTGTCTCTAACCAATAATATGTGGTCCAAGAAATATATACACCTCACACCTGTTTTATATGTTCTCCTAATACCGATAGACCATGTTATTTCGTGGCGTGTTTGACCTTAAGGCTGGCCTTCACAGGTGTAACAGGAGGATGAGTCATTGATAACCCCTCCTTTCGGAAGCCAGTCACCATTACGTCACGACTACACGAAGCAGGTTTTCAGTGACACCGCGGAGCTGTCAGCAAGTCTGTAAATGTACCAAATACTCTGGAAAATTCTGCATGTAGACTCTATTCAGGCATCGTTATTGGTCAAAAAGAACAAGAAGTTTCGGAATTAGTACAGCAAAGAGTTAGCCACGATAATTACTTTTGCACCTTCTAGATTCAGTATCTAACGTAACACATCGGCAGCTATGCTTCGTGGTTATTGGCAGTGGTGAAACTAGTTCTCCAATATAGGGAGGGCCAGGTAATTTGGCGCCTCCTCTCCTTCTCCCATTTTTCCAAGTAAGGAATTTGTAATACCTTTCCAAATTTTAATTTCATTTTACAATATCTAGAAGTAGAGATATATACAACAATATTTTACCAGCAGGCTTAATTTACACAGACATTTCCATAAAAATAAATTAAAACAACATTTGGGCACCCATTTACCATCGTTTCCGGCGCCTTTTCCAACATTTAGGCAATGTAAACCCTGCCCCCCTCACCCTCAACGCTACGCCATTGGTTATTGACAACGTGCCTTTGTTCTGAAAAGTATCTCATTTGACTGCACCAATCAGAATAAGGCCCTACGTCTGTGATTGGCCAGTAGCACCCAAAGACAAGTAAGAGTTACTATAGCCAATCACTGATCATGAAGGAAAGTTGCAGATGTGCTCAAAAGGGATTAAAACCAAATTGCAAAAATTGCACAATTATTTTTGCCGTAGATTCGTGGCTAGAGTAATTAGTTTCTCTCTGCTTGTTACGATATCTTCCCATCTGACTAGTACAATGTAAATTGTTAAACCGTTAAAACAAATAAAGCATCATCCACCCGTAATTGTACTAAGAGACTGCTGAATTTTGAAGACCGGGTTTCCCGAGGAATTTACGCAAGAAATCACTGCAAAGTTGGAAATATTTTCTGACACAGTTGATTCCAATGTCCTATCCACTTCGCTGGAGGAAGTTCTTGGGACAATTTCCGCTTAGCAAAAGCCTTACAGTATGAGGGCTAAAGGAAACCTGAAAACCGAAGCCGTACCAGTTTCAGAATTTTTTCCGGGGTTAAGGAAGGGATTTACACAATTAATATCTTTAAGACCTAAGTATTAGAACTGACAACTTTTTTGTCACATTCGTTTGAACCGAATTATATACCATTGAACTAGTAATACTTACTGATTTAGTTCAGTAGTGGAAATCGTAAGTTTTACGAATCACGAGAAATGTCGGTACTCATTTGATACAATTCATCCGATAACTACCATCTTGGTTTAACCTATTAAGACAAATTACGGGATATTTTTGAGAAAAATAAATATGAGGCATAAGCCTATAATTCAAGGGATTTATTGTAAATACTACCATTTAATCGTTTTCATGTCTCGCAATAATTTTACCTTATTATTTTACCAAATGTGTTCAACCATAGCCTAAACTATAATTAGAAACAGAAAAATTTTTGCTAATTCAATGACCTGTAAGCTAGATTCAATTGTCCTCTGCATACTCAAGCCCCATCTATTCGTTCACTTTCTGTTGTTACGCTGTGTTATCAGCTAGTGGACAAATGGTCGGGGTTTGAATATTCATAGGATAATTGATTCTAACATGCAGGTTATTGAATTCGCGAAATTGTCCTGTCCCTACCCATAATCAGTGCAGCCATAAATAGAATGTTCAAAACGTGTTACTATTTGCTGAACTAGGCAGTAACCTCACTATTGCGTACGCTGAAGTTTTGCGACAACACTGTTCACTTCTTAAGGCGGCCGCCTGGCTGACGCTAGAAATGCGTGCAGCGTGATCGAAGTTACGTTTTTTTCTCAGAGACTAGTAAACGTGCGTCAACAATGCTTATTTATGAATCGCAAACACACTTCAGACTTGTGAAATTGACTTTTATGACATCGCGCACGCTGGAAGCAGTATTTTAAAGCCCTCGAACTTGGCCAAAAATGCCTTTTTCAGACAGTGATTCTGAAGGTATATGTATCAGACTCGTTCGAGATTGAGGCTTACACTTGCAATGGACTTTGCAATAGTGACGTGTTCAATAAAACGATAGGACCGCCGCTTTAAGCCCTACAGCAAAAACACTTCGGCGTGAACATTGCGCGGGCGTTTTCAACGTTGGCCGTAGAGGCGATATCACAATACCTGTGCCGGCCGGCGCCGTACGTACCACCTCATCCTCACACACACACACACACACACTCCCTTCACCAGGCAACTGCCTGAAACCTACTTCTTACTGTTTAAATTTATAACAACGTAAACGTCTTTAGCTGCGCATTCCGCAATATGCCATTTGGTACGGACAGCTGTGACCCTGCTGCCCAGGCAGGCAGGTTCCAATCAACCTCCGGCGTGATGGCGGTCTCGTCGCCTTGACCCCAAACTATCTGACGTCCACGTGACACAGCTACCCATGGCACACACGTGGTGGTTATGTTAAGTAACCTGCTACTATTGAGTAGGTTTGTTCCGTCTCGTGACCACGTTCTAGAGATCACCAGGTTATGGTTGAAAGCCTGCGATATGGGCTATTGGTAAGGACCCCTGACTATCGCGGAAAATATTTCTGCATCAACATGTTTCAGTGCCTTACATGCACTTTTGTAGTTTTGCTACATTGTTATTGACAGTGTGTTTTTGTGGAAATATGTTTTTTTTTATTTGACTGTACCAATCAGAGTAGTGTTATTGCGATACCACACGTCTATTATTTGCGGTTAAATGTTAAGGGGGACCTGTGACTGTCTTTCGAAAGCGAGACTATTTTTGCAACACTTTGTTTCAATGCCTATGTGCACATCTGCAGCTGTGCTTCGTAGTTATTGGCAGTGTGACTTTGTTCAGAGGCGTCACTTAATTTCACTGTGCAACTTAGAACAAGATTATTGCTATCCCATTGTCTGTGATTATCGGGTAGAACCACGAGTTAAAAACATCCAATCTCTGACCTCAAATCAGAGCTGCAGGTGTTCACTTAAGGCATTAAAACAAAGTGATGTAAACATGTTTTCGTGGAAATCAGGGATTCCTACTCAAAGCCGTCTCTAGTAGGAGCCTGTAGTCCAGGTTGAGGCAACCTTGCCGACCAGGGTCATTGTAATAGTACTTTGCGCACTCCTCCTGCAATGGCTTTCTCTTATACTGCTGCAGTAGCAGAGACTGGCAAATCGGAGCATGCCATTGCCATAGAAGAGCTCAAAGCCATATTCAAATGCCCCTTGCTGACCTGGTTGCTATATCGAAGGCCACGCTGACAGAAATGCTTATTGGTTACCACAAAATAGTTTGTCGTTATGGACCCTTCCAATTTTTTTGGGGTGACCACAAAAAGTTTTTCCTGGCCCAAGTAAAGTTTTGCAGTAACTACAAAAATATTTTGCAATTAATACAAAATATTTTTAAGTGAAATCCGTATTGTCAAAACATTTTGTGGCGATCGCAAAACAGTTTTTTTTCTGTGCATCACCTATTAGATACAGCCAGTGTCGAAGCGTTGTGACGTTTCAAGCGAAGAAGTATTATGTACTACTACTGTACAACCTGGGCGTTAACATGCCCGCAGGAAACAACAAGTGACAGTATTTTCCTGTTACAGACATTGTGTTGCTTCGTTCTTCGCCTCTTGCACGTTACTTGCAGAAGAGTGCATAGCCCCTATCAGTCAAATGGCTCCTCACACAACTCATAATTAGTTTGTTGCGAAAAGATTTTTGCCCCACTTTGTTTCAGCGTCTCGCGTGCATATCGGCAGCTATATTTCAAGGTTATTGGCAGCGTGTGTTTGTTCAGGCACGCCTCTCATCTGAATTCACCAATGAGAATAAGATTACTGTAACTCCGTACGTCTGTAATTTGCCAAGGTAAGTGAGAGTAAAATCGTCCAATCGCAGACGATGAAGCAGAGCTGCAGATGTGCACATAACGCGTTGAAACCTAATGCTAAAAAAATCTTTTCGCCATAAAATTGTTGCTCTACTCATAATTATGCGTAGTTATTGCTCAATACAGCTTTCCATGAAGCAGATCCACCACTGACGACAGCCATGGTTTACCGCGTCAATTTTTGTCCAATAGCTAGAGACTGGGAAAATTTGCGGGTTCGCTGACCTGTAGGCCAGCCTACAAGAATATATGTTTACTGAAGCAAACAACAGCTGCTCATTAGTTGCTCGCGGACACAGTAATGCCACGTAATTGGACATGCATTTATTTACTACTTTATTATCGGCTCAGCATATTCCATGAAGTGTCAAATAAGTTTAGGCACAACGGCGAAAACGACCCGAACTTAGAGTTGTTGCGATTCTAGCTTCTGCCGTAAAGAAAACGAGAATTTTTCAGGTCCCTAACGATAGATAGAGCCACGACTTTGAGGCGAAAATATTTCTGCACCAATTATAATAAGTTTGGTTTCATGGTCAGTGATTGGATGTTTTAACTCTCAATTAACTTGGAGTTCTACTGGCTAATAAAATACGGTAGTTTGTCACAATATCCTTATTCTGATTGGTGCAGTCAAATGAGAGACGATGCCAATAAACATGAAGCAGAGCTGACGATGTGCACGTGCGGTATTGAAACAAAATTATTCAAAAATATTTTCGCGATGAACTCGTGGCCACGAATGACGCAAGCAGAAAGCTAAGAACCACCTGGTGATAACATGAAACGTAAAATCTCAGTGTCCCGGGTGATACCCAAATGACGCGAAAGAACAGGAGACAGTCGAAGTGAAAGCTTTGTCGCCGGCTGTGGCTCGTGTAACACAGCGCCAACGTGACGTGGAAACCTGAAAGAGACAAGGTTCCTATCCACGTTGCGTCAGCACGTGCCGCGACACTGCAGAGCTACATACAGTCTCTCCAGCAGCCGTGTGTCTCTGGGGCTCGGCGCTCTAGTGAAGACATTTAACATTGTCTAGGTATACCCGCCGTACGGTAACTTGATACTTTCTGGAAGCCCTACTTCTAGCTTGGATCTGTTCTCACGCCAACTATGTATCCTTCCGCCAAACATCAACACGAACATTGCCAGGCTGACAGCTGCACTGCAAGCCGACGTACATTGTTCATCTGCCGACACTAACTATACGTCACTTCTAAAATAGTGTGACATATGCTACATTTAAGTACACACTTTTTTTTTTTTTTCGTTTCCTGAACGTGAACACATTATGTGTACATATTCTCTTAAACGATTTTGAATAATTTAGCCGCTGTTAATAATGTATAGGAGAACTATTTCTATAACTTCAATGCCAATCCAATCATCCTCCAGCTATCATGTAACATACGTGTTTAACTCACCTTTAAAATAATGGTTACGAACAATTTTCAAACTCGCGGAAGCGTAACAACAAAAAATACATTTATTTACCTCACTGTATTGTTTTTTTTTTCATTTGTTTACATAATTGTATGGCAATAACGGAAGTATTCCTAGCAATTTTTTTTTAACGGGTAGTTTCTCAACTTACCGTATGGCATGTTTAAATTGTATTTATGTATGTGAGGTACAAAATGGATGGAACGCTATGAGTGTCACTGGCCGGCGTATGTAACATATCTACGTGCAAGCCACTCAACAGGCGCGCAGAGCTTTACATTATTCATTTTCCTATGGGAAGTTAACAGGCGACCACATAATTTTATTAATAGAACTTGTGGTTTAGATTGCAACACACTTATTTCTTCATTGTGTTTTTCGAATCCGGTTCGAATTTTCCTGGATACGACAATCTGAAAAGGTAATTTTGAGATGCCTGAAAATCGTGTTTACAGTACATAAACGAGAGCAATTTTAAACTGATAACAAATTTGTTTGAAGGACGTGTTCTTTCGTAGATGTACAGACGTAGTGCGCGTTAAAATGATTCTTTGAAAAAATAATAGTTGCAATTCGCTTCAGTGCGTTTCAAGCCCAGGTAGATAGGAACCTTAATGTGGTCGCACGCGTGCAGAGCTTTAGTTAGCCGTTATTATTTGAAAAGTACTCAACGCGCGTGCATTGAATCTGCTTGGGAATATCATTGAAATAATTGTTACAAATACATGTGTGCATACCAATTTTAGGTTCACCAGAAGTCAATCAAGCATATTTTCTAGCGGTCGAAATGGTTAAAATGATTTTTTTTTGCGGTCCTATTTGCATATGAAAATCTTGGCAAAGAATCTTTCTAATTGTACGTGACGTGTGCATTACATCTTTAACTTTCATATTACGTTTGAAATTGGTAACGTTACCACTGAATGTCTCGTAAAGGCGAGTTGTTGGCGGGACGACAGCAAGCTAGTTCAGTGACTTGCGCCTAGAGACTAGTGGGTGGCATGATACTCGCGCTACGTCGCCATTACCGCTTCTGTTCTGCAGAAGGGTTGGAAGTCGAGTCAACAAGGGTGGGTCCAGTATTTGTTTACGTGACTATTTTTTTTTATAGATTCCTTGGCTGGTCAAAACTTTTACTAATGCTGAATTTCTTTGAATTATACCAACAAGTAAAAAAATTGTCCTTTTCTAATTTTAAAAATCCTAGGCAATACAAATACTATTAACTCAATTAACTAAAAATAATCAAATAATTGTATTAGGTAGGTTTTAACTATAAGAATATAAAAAAATTAAATCGCGCGAATCTTTTTTAAATAAAAGTAAAGTAAATTAATCAGGCGATGGCCGAGTAGCTGGGAACCTGATCGGGTATACTCGTTTGTTTGTTTGTTTGTTCTGCTAGGCGCAAAATACCTCCCCTTATGTGGCTACTTAACGGTGTTCAAGTGCCATAAAATCATAATTTTATATTTATATGATATCGTGTTAGTTTTGCAGACGACACTTGTGAGTGCTGTTTCCTCTTACGAAACCATTTTAGCTGGCGTAGTTTTTTCACTACGGTGCGTCAAAGTATAAATTTGGTTGTTATACTGCCATGCATATAGTAAAAACCAATTGACTGGCGCACGTGAAATAATTCACTATTGGCTACGTAATAAAATATTTGAAACAATTCCGGGAAATGTTTTTGTATTTTTGAAAAAATTGCTGAATTTGCAACTTTTCTACTAAATTTTTTGAGATTTATTTTAACTCAAAATATTGTGTTGTGTGTTTCATTAATATTTTATTGCATAGCTCATGGGATGTAAGTTCAGAGATAATTATTTTATTTAAGTAGGTCAGTTGGTTTTCACTATTTGCATGGCAGTGTAACAAGCAAACTTTGAATTTGCCACCCCGTTATGAGAAAACTACGAGAGCTAAAATTGTCTTGTGAGAGTAAAATGTACTCACAAGTATATTCTGCAAGACTAACAATAAGTTATTTCATAAAAATATAAAATTATTATTTTATCGTACTTGAACACCCTTAAGGGCGCCGCCTGCCTGCACGTCAGAGACTCAGAAGCGACGGAAATATAAGGTCGACCTTGAAGCGAGTACAAATTGCCGTATCGCCTCAACGAGCCTAGCGCTGAACTAGCTAGCAAGATTCCCGCTGTGCTGAACTGTTTTTATTACGAGACATTAAGAGGTGACCATATAACTTTACTGGTGAAAAGTCTGTGGCAAAGTCAGTGCACTCTTCTTTAACTCAGATTTACACACATCCAGTTATAACATTCATCTTGGGTGCAAAATTCATAACATTCTAATTCACTTCGCCTTTTTATGTTTCGTTAAGAATCTGACATGAATGCTTATGTAATGAAAACATTTGTAATGTTATTTCTAAAGTAATGATTACGCATAGGGTACGCACTTACGTATTTTTTATAATAACCGTGCGTCGAAAACGAGAATATATTTTTTACATGACTGAGCTTGTCATAATGAAATTACTCTGATTTTTTTTTCTCGCAGATACTTCGATTTCCAGACAATTAAAATCCCTTTTATGAAACTTTATTTCAGTAAAGTTTTAAGAAGTAGCAGCTCAGTATTTTTTTCTCCTTGTGATGAAATGCAGTCTTATTTGTTACATGATTTTTAATCCCATCGTAATGCAATAAGCTTATACATTCGTCTAGAGTAGCCAACATATTAATTTTTGCTTCTATTGAGTTCACGCATTATCTTCACCTTATTGTATCATAGTCATAGGAAAATAAGAATCGCAAACGTGTACAAAACCAGTTTTTCTATTAAATCACTTGGCATTCAAGTTTATTTGTTCCGATATACACTGGAGCGTGAACACTGCCTGTGACCTTGGCGAAGGTGTCCCGTTATTTTTAGCCTTGTATGAGCAATTGATTGCCTTTCTTATTTCATAACTGCGCCGATTGAAACAGGCTGTGGACCCTTAACTTCAACGACCTGCAACTAAGTTTCAATAAATTCTTATAACTTTTACACAAAAATGTATACGCTTTGTTTTCAGCTGTAATTTAAAATAATTAAAACTATACAAATAAAAGCAGAAGAATGATTGTGTAAAATTGTAAAGGGAAATGAACGAAAGTTACCCCGAAATCCCCATCCTCTTTATGAAGTTTTTTACATAACAGTATTCAGGCACTTGGCTATGTTGTGTCGGAAAGTTGTATAGGGTCTTCAAAAATGACTTAATCGCTTCGTTTTCCATATAACACCTGAGAATACCATATGTGTGCTGAATTCGACTGGCTCTACTCGACAACATGGGACACTGGTCATCATTAGGGATGGTGATTAAGGCCATACTCTTTAGTTTCTCTTAAACAAGAGTAGATATAAAAATACTGTGTGGCAGTTTTGTTTAAAATGGTTTTTGCCACGACAGTTAATTTTTTTTAAAAGCAAGAAATTATAAGGTTTCGACTAAAAAGGCATATTAGACAGAATTTCGTTAGTTACATAATTAGCCAAAACCACAGTATTTACTGCCTTGAAGAAATCAGCTAACACGGAGAAGACGATTTTAAACAAATCAGCCAGACCCATTTTTGGTATCTGCTCTCGTTTTGGCATGGCCTTAATGGCGAGAAAACTTGACTGTCTGCTTTTTTCAATGTAATGTATTAATTTGTGACGCATGTCATTGGTTACTAACGAGTCCTTATTCGTCTTGGCCAATGCTAATTCCAGTGCTGCAACTGAAGGTCTGTGATTCGCTTGTAAACTGTACCACATAACCTGAGAGCCGGAAATTTCGTAGATTCAGGTACCTGCCGACTAGCTTCTACGTTCCTATTTTCTCTCTGTCTTCAAGTGAAAGAGCTGTCTTACGTGTGTCCACGTCTGTGCTGGAGTCAGAAAGTATTTTCATGCAGGGTTGAGATTTCTCGAGGATGAATTCAATAAACAGTTACAGTTACGTAATCACGGAGTAATTATTACGTACAGAAGTTTGAAATCTAACTTTTCTTTACAATGAATTCGCGAGATTTTCGTGTCTCTACACGTAACCGTGGTGCAATCATACACAGCGCAGGACGCTATAATGATTTGGAGAACACGCTGGGAAAAAAGATTCTCGCGATTTGCCACCATCTCTATCTAATAATTATAGTGACAGGAGACAATTTCACGTATTAAAGTACCTGCATGCTAGAATCCACTGCCCTATATGTTCGAATTCACTGTCCTATGCATGCTAAATCCCTGACCACTTGTCAATTAGCTGCTATTAAATGGAACAGCAGATCATAAACGAATATACGTGTCTTAAGGGGGAATGTTTGGCAATTTTATTGTGTTACCAGTTTTTGAGCCATAACATTTATTCCAACTGTATCACCAAAGTCTTCCCTTCGACAAAGCACAGGATCTATTCTTGATAAATTGATTGACATAAATAACAATGGAATCTTTCATTAATTTGGCATGCAGAATCACTGCAAGAGGATTCTTGAAAGTTAACCTATAGTTCTCTTGCAATGATTCTGCATGACAACTTAATGAAAGATTCTATTGTTATTTATGTCAATCATCAAGAATAGATCCTGTGCTTTGTCGACGAGAAGATTTTGATAATACAGTTGGAAAAAATGTTATGGCTCAAAACTGGTAACACAATAAAATTGCCAAACACTCCTCCTTAAGACACGTATATTCGTTTATGGTCTGCTGTTCCATTTAATAGCAGCTAATTGACAAATGGTTAGGAATTTAGCATGCATAGGACAGTGAATTCGAACACGCAGGTCATTGAATTCGCGAAACTGCCCTGTCCGTACACCGCTGCCCTTGCAACACGAGCACGCTTGACCACCGACATATTCTGTACACCTAGCTATTCTGTGACATGACTCGGGCCAGCTACGACAGGTCAGCTCTTGCAGGTGAACCACGCATCACGCATGCGTCTTGCGGCGAACGTTCAAAGGTCACAGTAGCCGCGGGCAATAGTCACCGCTGCCCGCGTGGCGGCCGGGAGCCAATGGCGGCGCACAGCTGATGTTACGTGATTGGTGGACGAGGCGAGTCGACGGTGAAAGTGTTACTGCGGTTTTGCTGCGGAACCTTGGGATTCCTGTCCTCCTGAGGCTGCCGGTGTAACAGGCGATCTTTACCCTCAGGCGTTTTGTACCCCCAGGTAGTAAAGAAGGTTCTCTCGCGTGGGTAGCAAGGGAAAGAACGGACTAAGTACTGTCTCCTGCCATTGTAGTGAAGGCGGCCACCGCAGGAATGATAAGGCTGTGGTTGTGTCCCACCGAGCAGTGAACAGTGGGGTGTCCTGTTCAAAG
>PNEQ01088680.1:71453-127707 GCA_003012365.1 Medauroidea extradentata | reverse complement strand
TTTCCATTTCATTATATTTACTGGTTTTCAAGTTTTGTATGAAGTAAAAATATGCAAATTTTGACTTTGAAGTGACATTACGGGAAAACTAGATGAGCTAATTTTTTTCCGTTAGATGTTAATGTACTCTTAAGTAATGTCTACAAAACTAACACTATTTTATACAAATATAAAATTATGAATTTTACCCCACTTGAACACCCTTAAACGCGCATATATCAAGTGACGTGTCCTGAAAGGTTAGACATTTCCTGCAGTTAGTCGTTACGCGCGGAAAGATACGAATTGGCTGAAAGTGGAACTTAAGCCGGGCTAATTTGAGTGCCCACTTTAAAGTGAACCGCCTGTACCTATAAGAGAGTTACTTGCGGATCGGTGTAAGTTGCAACATAAGATTGATCAATTTGCGCTTTTTTGAATGTCTGAGAAGAAAACTGTGTAATTGTAATACTATAGCGCAAATTATATTTTACTTTCAACTACATCACAGGCATGATAGTTGAATATTTAACCTGCATCAGGTCGCAGTCACTCATAAAAAACAGACGGGCAATGTTCTCAATGAGAATGGTGTCATAATACCATTATGTTCTTGTCGGAAGTGAATTTTTTTTTTCGTAAATCGTCACAAAGGGCACAGGTCAAATAGTTTCGAAAAAAAAAATATATATTTACGAACACATTGCAACGTGTTTGAAAAGCATGGGAAACGGCGCCTTTAATGCATTACATATATGTTTTAAATGTTGCAGTATTAGACCATTTTGATATCAGACCCTTTAAATGACGCACTCAGTACAACCTGTGTAAAGAGATTCTGCTACTTCATGGTACAAAAATAACCAATAATGAAATGCCGATGCGCCATCATACGCCAATAAGCATCGCCCAGGGAAGAGCTTTGTCTGTACTAGTGTCAACTTCTGGCCTTGCTAAGCCATTACAAAAATGTCCCTACTTTTAAAAAGTTATACATACGTTAAGACCGTTCAAGTGTGAAATTCATAATTTTATTTGAATACGAAATTAAGTAAGTTTTGTAGACGTCACTTGATAATGCATTTCCTCTGATGGAAAATTTTTTTAGCGTGAATAATATTCAAATAACAGCATGTCAAAGTCAAATTATGTATGACTACGGGCGCGTACAACTAAGAAAAATTTACTAAAATGAAATAATTTACTCTAAGATTAGATGTCGAAGCGTAATGGACAAAGGTTATTAAAACATGAAAGGATGCATATTGCTGAAAATAAGGTTCTGAATGTCGAAAATTAGCGACATCTTAGATGTACTAAGAACGGATACCGTTTTTCTTCATTAAAATATTTTGTTGTTAACCAATATCAGCATTCATCCTGATTACAAGGATGTCAAGTTTATATCAATGCGAACTGTCGACTCATTGTGGTACATGTGTGCAGTAACAAGTGCCGTCACCTTCTACGACGCGAAGATTTCCTACGCTCGCCTTTCTTATGTGGGTAGAGAGCTCAAGCGACGTAACCTCTCCCTTCCACGTCCTTCCTCAGACTGAAGTGCTCAGGTACCACGCACTAGCCTTTATACTGTATCTGCGACCGCTTTAGCTGTCTATTAGCGTGATTCAGAGCTTATATTCCGAGTTTCATAAGAATATGAGTGTGTGCTGTTATTCACTAGTCTTGAATAACCTTAAGTGTGCGTGATAGATAAATAAACGCTGAAAACATCAATTGATTTCTACGCTTTTTTCGAAGCCTATATGGATAAAATACTCAATGACAATCCTAGATAATGGTATTTGCCTACTTTATGAGTAAATATTTATCCAGAGTTACTAATTCGTTATGCGTGATCTCTTGCGCCACAGTTAAATGCACGAGGTTCCAGCGTCAGAGATTGTGCCTCAGAAGTTCGTAACACTGGAAACAATATAGTTAAAAACGTTTGGCTAAAAATTCTGTCTAGGATTGCTATTGCTTAACTTTCTCAAATTGGTTTCAAGAAACCTATAGTTATAAATTAATGCTTTTAGCGTTGAATTATGTACCACACCCTCTTCCGGGGGGTCGTATGCCCAGGCTGCCGAGCGGTGTGCAGACGTTACCAGATTATTCTGAAACTGCTCAGTGTGACGTAAGTCATGCACTGAAAGAACTTTACAGGCGTGTGTGCGCATTTTTGATCCTCCGTTTATTTGTGAAGGTTATTTTAAGCTACCTGAAATGGCTAAAAAGTGGGTGATTTTGTGGTAACTTTTAGATATGAAAATCTTTGGGCAGTATCTTTTAAAAGGTATAAACGTACACTGTTAGAAAAAGTTTCCGTTAAATTACGGAAAAGTACTGGCAAAAAATTATCCAGAAATCTTCGTAAAGTAACGGACACTCAATTTTTCTTGATAACGGAACCCTTCGTAAAGAAACGGACAATCCGTTTTCAGCCAAAGAAAAAAAAATTTAATTTCTGTAATCTAACAGCACTCCATTTTCTAGAAATACTACCTTTTCTTATTAGCTATGTATTATCGAGATTCTGACGCACGAATTAGTAACCTGAAAAATTTTTCGAAGTTGCTGGTATTCGAACCCACGACCTTACGGTTGCCCAGACAGAAGCTCTAACCATTGAACCACAGTGACAATTTATCAGTAGATGAGTTCCATGCAGTGGTAAGATATCAACTTTTATAAGAGACAACTTTTGTATTTGACATCCAGGATGCATAGTGATCTGATTATTAATACCACGTTTTTTTTTTTAAGAAACACAGCAAAATCTGCTTTAAAATTGTAGAAAAATATTTTCATGAATTAATGGAAAGTTACGGTCAAACATCCGTAAACTGGCAATACGGACAAATTTCCGTAAACAAAATATTACGGAAGCTACTTCCGTAAAATTACAGTACTTTTCTGTAAATATTTCCGTGAATTTACGGAATTTTTTAACACTGTATAATAGATGTGTACAATATACCTTTATCTGTAATATTACGTTATACAACGATAGGTTCACCAGTGAATGTCCCATAGAGGCTAGTTGTCGGTGAGAATACTGCACTACAGTTCTGAGACTAGGTGAGCAGTGATGTACGTGTTGTGTCGTCCTTTCACGCACTTCTAAGCCTCGAACGCGCAAAATACGTCCTCCCAAGCGCCCATATACTGGCCGTGTGCTTGTGTGAGTGAGGCACGCCGCCAAGGGCGATGTTGAACGGCTCATCTGGTGCGGTATCGCATCTACCACAAGACACTGAAACAACGTGCAGTGGTATCGTTGATCACTCGCCTGACTAACACTTTCAGTGCTGACCCCACCTTATTGTTGGTTAAACGTTGTAAGCAAAGTCCACTGCACGTTTCTACAGACGTCCCCACACGAATCCCGCGAGTTTTTTTAAGATACAACAGGTTGAAAAAAACACTTTTAGCAATTTTTTTTGGGCTCCGAAATGATTTTTCTAATCGACGTGATGCTTTCGATACTACCTGTCGGTCATCGTTTGATGTGTAGTAACTGTATTTTTTGACATTAACACAAGGGCACATATGGAATAATTTTGTTTAAAAAAAAAACGTATTTTCGGACACAGTACAACGTGTTTTATGCGGGTAGTAGGAGGTGGCGCTCATAACTACAGTTATACGAAGAAAAAAAAAGTAAAAAAAAATCACGGTTAATAAATGGCCAGACATAAGCTTGAGGCACTACAGTACGCGCCGCCTGGACGTCGAGTCCGAACATCTAGGATAAAGTCGTTTCATCAGTTTTCAGTGCTTCAGGCAGACCAGCGAGCATAGTTATCAGACGAGCCATCGGGAACAGTCATAATTACTCCGCGAGCAGCCACGGCTGGCATAGATAACACAAGGCACAGAGAGCTACAGCTGTATCTGTGAGCTGGAAGATATGACCAGATGGCCATGCAGACCACAATCCTCGCGTGAGACCATGTCTGCTGGCACTGCACAGCTCATCCCCGGCCAATTTAACTACTCGCTTCCCAGCCAACTGCCCGCTTTCTTACAGCCGATTACAGTCACGCTAGAAAAATGAACATGCCCTGGGAGTTCATGACAGCACTGAGAGAATTTTAAAAAAGAAGAGCCAGAAACAGATAAATTTTATGAGGTTGTTCCTCATTCCATTATACCAGATAAAATGGAAGGTAATCCTATAAAAGCAGATTTTTTTTTCCTTCTGGGGTAAGGAATCTTTAAGACACCTGAGGTAACTTGAATAATGTTTTCAAAATTTAACGGCTAGGGGCCGAGTTTATACACTTTTGGCGATTATTATTTTTTAAAACACAAACAGGAGCCAATAAAATAGATCTGTAACTTTGTTATAACATGTTTTAACCACATACTCTGATTTTTTTCAAGACGAAATACAGTACGATGGTAGCTAATTATTTAATTAACAAAATTTCCTTTTAATTGATAAATTAGCTAAAATTTTCATATCGTTTGTCTCATAAAGGTTGTCTTGTAAAATTACATTGAGTTGCAAAAATTACAGAGCAATTACTCGTTATCAGCTCTTGCCTGGGTTAAAAATAATAAGTCTTTCGAAAGCCGAGAAAATGGGCTCATGCCCTTAACAACTACACGAATTAGGCCTAATTCAGACGGCTCTCAGCTGTTTTTTTCTCTCGACAATGTCATGCAGAAAAGAATATGAAATAACGTCTGAAGGTAACACAGGTGGTTCACCTCAGTTTTCAACGTCTTTTATTATTTTTATATTTGTAACATACATTTTTTTTCTTATTTTAGACATTAATTGTGACTAAATCTTCATTTTCGAAAATTTTTGCATCTCTCATAGATTTCGCGTAAAGAGTCGTAAACGTCAAAATTTGGACTTTACGGTTTTATGTACGCCACTAAAACCAACTCACTTACCAAAACCAAAAAATTCACAGTTTATAAGAATGTTGTAGGCTATGAAATGACACATATAATAAAATATTTTGTATTTAATAAAAAAAATGGTGGCTTGTGAAATGAAAATTTAAATTTTTTTTAAATACAAACATTTATTTATTTTTCTATTTATGCATGTCAAATCATAGACTACAACAATGTCATACACTGTGAATTTTTCCGGTTTGGTATGTCAGTAGGTTTTAGTGGCGTACATAAAACCGTAAAGTGCCAATTTTGACGTTTACGACTCATTACGTGAAATCTATGAGAGATACACCAATTTTCTAAGAGGAAGATTTAGTCACAATTTATGTCTAAAATAAGAAAAAAATAACGGGTACAAATATAAAAATATAAAAAAACGTTGAAAACTGTGGTGAACCACACCCTTAAGTAACCCAGATGATGGCATATTTGAACAATACTTTACTCTATCCATTCTAAGGTTGCAGCTAATTCATTCAAGTGAATGACAATAACATTTTTGCACAGCCTAAATTTCGTTTGAAATATTAAAAAATACAACACGACTGTGTTACAACACAATCACAATGTGAGGGAATCACGATATAATTAAATTGCTTTGATTTATTTAATTATCAATTGATATTTCTGCTGCAACCTTAGAGTGGACAGAGTATAATATCGTGGACATGACCAAGGGAGATAGAGCAGTCGTCAACTAGCGATAGCGAGGCAAAGGCAAAACACTCGTCTCACATTCGTGAGGAACCGGGTTGAATTCCCGCCTTCGTCCATCCTGACGACAGTGTGTCAAGAGTTTTCCCAAACTCTCCTGACCAATGCTGGGGTTGTCTCTTACAGCCCGGTACACACTAGCCATAGCTAATTCGGTATAGAATTAAGGACCAAATTCTGTGCAAGTAGCACTGCGACAGTGTGTACCGCAACTACGCTGCTTACAGACACAATTCCATACCTAATTACACAGATAGAGCCCGTCCTATTTTTCATCGCAGTGTATGTTCACACGCATGCGCACTGCACAGTTTCAGCCACCGCGCATGCGAAGTACACAAGTAGGGTTGCCAAAGTGATTTGAATTCCATGACATTTCAAAAACTATTTCAGCATTACTGTATGCCCCACGCATTCTTGCCATGTCAGTCAAGTACTTATCATTACGAATTACGAAAAGTGCGTTTTCAAACGACGTTTTAAAGTGTAATGCCTAATGTTAAGCTTCCCATATCGTCGAACGGTAAGCAAAGCTTTGGCATAGATTATTTTATTGGATAACTTTTCAACGTGCGTGGGCCATGCTTGCTTAGGGCAGACGTCCAAAAACTTTACCAGTGTGTATTTATTACCCATGCCAGGTTCTCCAGTATTATGTAAAGATTATTTACTTGCGACCCAAAATGCGAAAACGTTCAAGCCCTGGCGTCAAATATTTGAAACAACATAGGCCCAGACAGGTTCAGGATCTTCATTTGAACACTTTTAAAACCCTAGTTATTATTTCCCTTTAAGATAATGCATTGTTCATTGACATTTTTAAATACAAACACACCCCAATAAACAACTACCTCAGTGTTAAAAGAGAACCCTGACTGACTGACATATCAAACTGCAGCCCAAACCGCTGGACCTAATGTGACATTTTTGTGTGGGTTCCCTTTACGTCGTAGGCAAGCAATAAAATGGAGTTTTTTTCTAAATTCGTCCCCTACGAAGGTGTAAGGGATTAAATGTGTTTTATAAGACTCGTTTACACAGCTCGAACCTATCGTTGTGACATTTACTTCAATGGGTCAATCACAAAAAAAAAAAAAAAAAAAAAAAAACATATTAACCAATTTAAAGGTTTTTCGAAATTCAATATTTAAGGAGGTGAAAAGATCTGAAATGCGTTTTCGATGAATTATCGATATCTAACGAATCCTTTAGGATACAGAGTCGTTTTTAAGTTTAAAATGACTCTGACGTCAATACACAAACAGTAGTTTAAGGATTTTTTTAAATTCGATCCACAAGCAGTAAAAATGGGCAAAATATGTTTTATTATGAATCGTCGATATCACTGAAACACATTGACTATCGTCGTGATCTTTACTTCAATTGGTTGCGTATACAAATGACTAAAACAGGACTCCAAGACGTTTCGCAACTTGGTCATATGCCCCTAATACAGCGCACTTCCATTATCAACCCCCCCCCCCAAAGACTTTTTCTTAGTTTCCATCATTTTTCCGGATGAACGGTCTTGTTTTTGTCGCTGTGGCCTCCCGAAGAAAAGTCATGTTGATCGAAGCGTGACACCAGAGGCAGTGAAGGGTATAGAAGGCAGGGGGGTGGGAGGGGTCGTTATGACGTAGCACGAGACTACTTCCCCTTCAACAATTCCAGTAACTCTTGCCTTGCTACTTCACGTTTAGCCTGGAACAAAATTATCACGTGAGCCAATATTTCGTTTAAGAAAATAAACGAAATGTTTAGTACGTTACAAACTGTATGAATACAACTAGTAAAGAGCATATCAATTGGACATAGATATGCAAACAGGAACCACCCACCCACCCACCCACCCAACCAACCAACCAACCAACCAATTTTGGAACACTCGTACCAAGTAGAAGAAGGTCTAAAGTACTTCCTAGGAAAACAAAACACAAACGTAGTATCTGAAAGATTAAAACAGCCCAATAAAATGGTTCATGCAAGGTTTCAATACGCATAGTAGACTTTGACCTTGAATATCTCAGTCTCAGTGACCTGTGACTCGGTTCATTTTTTGCTTAACTACGTCCAATTAAAGAACATTAAACTATTACATTATCAGCTGAGACACGACCTCAGTGGAAAGGGAGCGACATAAATATTACTGCGGCCACCATAACATTCTCGGGCTTCGAAGCCATCGCCACCTTTATAAGCAACACAAGTAATCTACAAAAGAGTATGGTGCTATCAGCAACACATTGTTTGGACGAGAACACGACATCCAATTTATCGTCCTTCCTAGAAAATAAGTACAACTAACCATAATGCCGGGAAAAAATATTTTAAGTATACGGCCACAGTTATACCACGAGTTACTGCGTAATTCGTACAGACATACAAGTAACATACACAAAATATTTTAAAATCACAAAAACTACTTCATTTCCCTCGTGTCGATGACTAAGTCAACACGCGTCCCCCTGGACATCTTACACAATGTGTGAGAGAGAAAGAGAGAGAAAGAGAGAGAGAGAGAGAAGAGGGACGACAACCTCTATTTCGGCAGTTCTGGAGCACAATTCAATCTAAAATTTGTATTCATTGGTTTCCTGGCGCCGCTTGCGACGGGTGACTGGATTTTAAGTCTCGTTAATGGCGAGATCATTAGAGACGGTGACACGAAACTTTACACTACGTCGCGAACTGGCAGAGGAATCGGCCATGGCTTTCGTTAAATAATCGCCCCACCAATTCGCGAAACCAAGGAAAACAGAACTGAGAATGGCCGGAATTCGAGTCCAGCGTGTTACCGCCATCTTGCTCAGTTGTTTGCGATAGACTCAACCTGTTTCAAAGCTTACAAAGACAGGATACTATATGACACGTTAAATTATTACACGATCATTGCATCAAGTAGTACTACAGACAAAGTTGTGCTGTCTACAACTGTGAGTTTTTTTTTTTTACGCCTCAAAATATTTATACGTTGAAAAAAATCAGGAAAACAAAATTTTTATCATTTTCGGTAGCGTGAAAATAATCTTAAGAGATTACTAGACGATCTGAAATGGGTACAAACAACAGTAGTGGACCTTGAAAGCCATCGTCAAGTATCACTCACGCACTCCTTGGATGGCGTAGTTGGTAGGACCAGGAACATTTAGCTAATTCTATGACCTGCATTCTAGAATCCATGGTACTATGCATACTCTTGTCCCGTATATTCGTCCATTATCCGCTGTTCCACTGAGTAGCAGCTGGTGGACAAATATTCGGGGCTTGAGTATGCATAGCATAGGATAGTAGTTGATTCTAACATTATTATTACTATTATTATTAATATTATAGGAGTAGCCGTGGTGTTGAAGGGAAGGTGGAGGGCACGTGCCCCCTCCCTTATTTACTTTAAAGTAAAATACGTTTACCTACAAAACAACAATTCTGAGTATTCATACGTTATGACGTTCGTGTTTTACATAGATAATTACTGCTTATATATTTCCAACGAATGTTTTTGTTAAGTGTTCCCTCAAAATATCGAATAACGCTACGCCTACCATTATTACTATTCAGGGGTGGATCCAGTCAGCCGGGGTGGAGGGGACAAGTGGCATGGGTCTTCTCCCCACTTATCTTTAAAATCATAGTTTATCCTTAAAACATTACAATTCCTTAAAGTGATACATTCAATTTTTTTGTTAGACTTGTAAACAGCGTTGCAGCGTGCTAGCAAAACTTTTTTTTAAAGAACTTCTAAACGTGTTCCTAATTTGTGGATTTACGAAAAGAACAAATATTTCAAACGATGTCGGAAAAATACTTTCAAAATATCACGTTAATTTTGAGGACCTTTAAAATGGCTAAAAACCTCTTAACTATTATATCTAAATAACTACTCGTGGGATTTGTGTGAAGCTACGATAGAAAGGTGTATTGGACTTTGCTTAAAACTTTCCACCAATAAAAGATGGGGTCAGTATTGAAAGTGTCAGTCAGGCGAGTGATCTACGATACCATTGCACGTCGCTTCAGTGTCTTGTAGTAGAGGCGATACGTCGCCAGATGAGCCGATCAACATTGCCCCTGGCGCCGCGCAGAGGGTGGGCGCCTTAAGAACGTTGGACCCGTAAAAATAAACTATTTTATATTTATGACAAACGCAGTTCAACTTTTACGCATCAGATAAAATGTCATTTTCCCAAATAAAAAAAAATAGATCCTATAGTTTTAGCATAGTCAACTATCAAAGTCGCAAAATGGGTGTTAGGGTGTAGCAAAAATAAAAAAAAAAATATTATCTCGGAGAAACAATATAAATCATATTGATACTAAATTAAATGCGCTACTTCAAGACACTTTTGTAAATACAAAAGGATAAATTTTTATAATTTGTAAAATTTGACGAAAATGAGTAAATATTTGCACAACTTTGACTTTTGGCTACTACTGAAATTTTCAAAACTAACGTTTGTCAAATAAGTCATAAAATGCATTAATACGCTGACTTTCAGTTCCCGTAATTTTGAATTCATTAATTACTATTCTTTTTCCTACACTGCAACAGGCTATTTTGAGACGTTAATGGTGACTATGCAAAAACTATGGGAAGTAACTTTTTTTATTTGGGAAAATGACATGTTATCTGATGTGTAAAAGTTGAACAGCGTTCGCCACAAATATAAAAAAATTAAATTTTACGGGTCGAACACCGTTAAATAGTAACATTTTGCATCATAAAATGCGAATTTTTCCGGGCCCCTCTTGTTTGACTTGGAGTATTGCAAGTCCCAACCCAGAGCTTGATCCACCACTGTTGTTATGTGTACGTACTGTGTTTGGTTACAATGTGGTACGTGGAGGCGACAGGAAGGAAGCTCGAAGTGGGGCGGGCAACACACAACACGCGAGCCACATCCTGCCTATGTATCTATATAGGTATTATATATGTAGCTGGCGGCCACGCTGTGACCGCACTGGTCAGATCCAGGCCAGCATCTCCTCCATGTAACCTCTTCCTATCAGCTAGCAGACAACCTACCAGAACTACCTGCCAGCCGCCTGCCCTGCTGGATAAACTCATAGCCATGACGCAGTCAACTCACAATATATTGTACGGTAAAGTAGGTATTCAAGAAGCATTATAATGTACAGGCAAATACGTGTTTTATGAATATATTCTTCGTATTCTATCGTGACAATGTACGAAAAGAAAACACACTCCCGCTGAACCATATATACTATGAGGTGACCATGTAATTTTACTGGTGAGAAGTCTAACAAAGTTCAGGGCGCGTTTCTATAGGCGTTTCACATACATCCGGTTATTACATTTTGAAGTGCGACAGCCTGACAAGGCCATTTGTTGCTACGCTGGAAGGCCTAGATAAAGAGTTTTTAATTAGCATGGTGTCATAACAACAACATTTCGTCCTCCGAAGTTTGATTTCTTTCCGTACATTGGCATGACGGGCACAAGTAGAATAGTTTCGTTAAAAAAACATATTTCCCTGTAGGCCTACGTAAACGATCCGGGTTCGATTACCGGCGGGTCGGTCCCTGGATTGTGGGAATCGCGCCGGACAACGCCACTGGCGGGCGGGTTTTCTCGGGAATCTCCCATTTCCCTCCCGGCCCCTCATTTCGGCGCTGCTCTATGCTCACATAATGGCACTCCTCACCAACGTCAAAGACCAAAATTTCTTCGGAACGCATTTGAGGTATGTGGCAGGTGGCGCCTCTCGTTTTCTAATTCATTAAAAGACGCTGTAAGTAATGAGGAAACGTTTCGCTGGTGCGGCAGAGTCTTGGTATAGGTCATTCGCGATAAAGTGAGCACTACAAATTTAACCTTTGAAAAATATCACTAGCTGTTACTGTACATAATTCAACATTACCGCTAGTCCCCTCACTGCTTGTACGGTTGGCAGCGAAATTCCGTAATATAGTTCCGTGTGTTTCCTTTTTAAATACAACAGTAAAGAAAGAAAATCAACCGAAATCTACATAATTGTATTTTATATAATTAATAAACTTTCTTTATTAAACTGAATTGATCTATACTGACTACATAATTTATTTTACATGCGCAAACATCAAGTAACGTGTGTTTAAAGGGATTAGGTATTTACCGAAGCCAACCTTTACGCGCGGAAAAATACGAATTGTCTGATAATAGAACTTTAACAGGGCTTTTTTGAGTGCTCACTTTATTCCGAACCACCTATACAGTAGAAGGTGGTTGACGCAGTCCTGGCGAGGTGTAGGAAGTCTGGCAGGGCTAGAGTAGATGTAAGGAACACGTGGTCGACATACCATGTCCTCGTATACAGCGGTGTGGGGGAGACTAGGTTCTCACGTGTGTCTGCCCCAGCATCCTGCCAGCACATCTGCAGCCACTACTACCACCCCCTCCCCCCCCTCACACACACGCAATGTGGAGCACTTTCACCCCGCACCACTGCCACCACAGCGACTAGCGACTGGGAACGGAAGCAGACTTTCCCCTAACCTCGCCGGAACCACAACACTCCAGTAGTTACACAACACTTGCACACGTATCTTATGTCACTACACTCTACAAGGAAGCACGCCTACATCGTTACAATTACACACCTTCGAGGAGTGACGCAATACAACGTCGAAAGGGTTTTAGCTGCAGTTGCAAAAAAAACTGAGAGAAGGGTAAAAATCCTCTAAAAGGTCGTCCTGACTCCACAAATGACATTTCTCATTCATCTGAAAACAGCTGAACCTTGGCAAATAACAGTGGTCCAATCATAAAACGCGTAACATACTGTAGTACGTATTATAAAAACACTTTGGCATGACTTTCGCGATTTTTCACTCTGTCTAATGACGACATAATTATAAGCGACACGTCTTGTTATTTGTCATAATAATATCGTCTTTACATGGAGCAGTTAAGGCAATTTTACCTATCTTAAAATAACTTTCACCAACCGCAAATAAATACTACAACTGATACAATCGCAGAGGAAAATATTTTGTGGGAATTTTCCCTGCAAAATTTATTTTGTGGTAACCACAAAAATCATTTATTTTGATACCACTAAAATATTGTAGCCACCACAATATTATTTTGCAGATAATAACAAAATAATTTGACAGGGAAGACTTCGAACATATTTTTATTTTCTGTATAATTAAAAACTAACTTAAAATAACTTTTTCATTTTAGTCTTGCAAGTTCTGGCTGTACGTATGATAAGGGTTTCATTTTTGTATTGTGTATTTTTGAAGGGCTTTATTGTTAGGCTATGTTGTTTCAATACAGACGTAAATGTAATAAGATGATTTTTTTTTAATTTCTCATTGTGTCGTGCTGTTTATGTCTTTTCTGCTAGTTAACTGTGTATTTATCCCTAAGTGTTGATAACCCATTGGAATTTATTACTTGTATCAATAGTGACTTAAATTTAAAGGTGGCTCGTATCCTAAAACGTAAGGATTTATATTAAATAGTGCAACGAAAACAAACGCGTCAACGCCTTAACTACGTCATCACTAACGACGCATTTATGTAACTATTACTATATCGACACTGGTTTTCAATTGTTTACAGAAGTATCGTATTGAATCGACAGCAAAAAGGAGACTGCACGGTCATAACTAAATTATGCAGATAGCGTAATGTAAGGTAAACATCGGGACAGAGGTGATAGGTCCACACCTCAATATGCGCAGTGCTGAAAAAAAAAAGGGGGGGGGGAAGATATATACACCGTCCAACTTTCATCACGAGTACGACATACATGGTTCGGGATTAAATAAGAACTTTTAAAACCCAGTTACTTTTCGCCTTTCAGATAATTTTTAGATTCCTGTCAATGTTTTATAAACAAAGAACACAATCATTGTGTATATTGTAACTACATCAAAAGTTTCAACGTGTAAGGTCTCAATAAATGATATATTTAAATTATTATTCTCGGTAGAGTGGTAGGTAAAGAAAAGTGCACACTTCTATAACACAACTGAAGGTACATATTCAATTATAATACACACGGAAACATCAACACGAAAAAGAATGAATGAATGAATGCAAGGTAGTACTTTTTTTGTGGCCAGGGCCACGCAGAGTAGAACCCATTTTTGTCTCCTTGCAACCACATCCTTTCTGGGTAATGCAGGGAGTGTATGGAACTATGGAAGTACTGGTGAAGGTGGTAGATATAATACAGCACACATCTGGTTGGCTCCCTGACAGCACAACACACACGGAGTGACAACAAAACACAGGCGCCTTGATACGTACACGACACCGCGCGATTACATAGGCTCGGAGGCTTTGTATGTACTCAATACTACCACACAAACATTGCTCAGCTGCCTCGTCCCTTAGCTGTATTTATTTATACATAGCGTACTTATTTACTGTGTTTCATAAATGACCAAGTTAAAACATGCTGCCTTGTATTACTTAACTATTTGTCTCATAAATGCATATTAAAAACTAACATATACAAAATAAAACTTTCAAAAATTACATCCGCCTACGCACGCATATATATATATATATATATATATATATATATATATATATATATATATATATATATATATATATATATAACACAATCAGAACTAGGCAGACGTCCTGCCAGAGCTAGGCAAGGCACACCTATACTCTGTTTCATATAAGTTTGGTAAAATTTGACAGCTATTTATTGGTAAGAATTGTTCATATTTTGGGACTTGTATCACAATTGAAGATAAACAAAATATAAAAAATTATTGCCTATAAGTAGCGGTCAAAGTTTACCAAACTTATATTGAACAAAGTATAACACAGTTAAACGTAATAAATATCGCGAAAATATTAACCGTGTTCAAATATCTATGTATACCAGATTTCATGGCGATCGGTTGAACGGCTTAGAAGTTGATGCGCTGCAGCGTCATCTGGTGGAGAGTTAGAGTAAAATGGATAGCATAAAAATCTTCTCCGTGGAAAGAACACATACATGCCAAGTTTCATGGTGATAGGTCAAACGGGGTCGAAGTTAATCGATCTCATACGTATATACATACCTAGGTCCAATTTAGTATATAGCTATGACAGCGCAGAATTGTAGCAGAATAAATTCCTATCTTGTGTTCGACAGCATTGTCCAAGGAGGTTTGCATATGTCGCAGGCGCTAATGGTTAACCTACCGTCTTGATTGGGGTTATACGTATCTGATAGCTTGCATATTTACACATTTCCTCACTCTCAACTTCCTTCCCATAGAACAACTTTCCAAAGTCTGTCCCGGGTGCTGTATAACATCCTGTGTCGGATTATACTTCCCTGGTTAGGCAAGCGATGGCCCTCAGGGATATACGTCGAGTTCTGCACACTGTGTGTACTCATCATCCTATTTGTGACATACATTTATATTGCTATCTATGTCTACCAGAAATAGTGGACTTCCAAGGCTGATATACTGTCATATATGCAAGGAAGATGCGCGCCATATTTTACACGTTCACAGGAAACAATATTCTCAATCTGCATATCGTACTACACGTAATACAATCGAAACTAAAATTTTTGTTTTTAGTGTAAATTTGCAGTTGAGGCAAAAAAAAAACATCCGGTTGGTCGATTGATCTTAGGAAAGCTACAAGTATGGCTAAAGATGAAGGTACAATTATCCGTCCCGCCCGTCAGTCGACCGTCAGTCACGTGACCTTCAGCCAATCAGAAGCTTTCAATATTTCCACCCGTCCGTCCATCGAAAGCTTGGCAAGCTTTAACTTTTGACGGACGACGGATGAAACCACAGCCTTCTAAAGATGGCGGCAATCGTTTCAACGGTTTCATTTTAATAAGAAGGCTGTGAGGTTCGTTTTATTTTATATTTTTTCTTGCTTATTACTGCAAATTCATGAGTTTAAAACAAGATTGTGATAATTTTGGCATATTGAAAACATTAAAATATTAATATAAACTATTTAATTACTCAAATTAAAACGTAAATATTTTTTTAGTAAATATTTTGCTAGCAAAATTTACGTTTGATGAAAAACAGCGGCTGCACTTATTAGCAGCCATAGACTAATAAAAATCCGCAAAAATAAAAACCTGTTGAGGGGAATTTTATTATGTCCTATGGAAGATTTCTGTTTGTACATTGGTAGTACAGTATTGTATATGGAAGGAATAACGACGGACGGATGACAGATTGTTGTAAATCGCTAGCTTTGTAGACGGACCATCGACGTGACAACCAGTCCGGACCGACGGACGACTGAAGGATTATTGTAACTATGCTTTAAGGCGCCGCATACCCGACACTTCCAACGCGTTGCAGTGTGTTCGTAAACAGGTTTTTTCTACGAAAGTATTCCACGTGTGCCCATTGTGCCAACGTACGAATTGAAAACAAACTTCAGACAAGGTCGGAACCTCGTTGTCAACACGCCACGCTCATTAAAAACACTGTTTCTAAGACCTCCAACATGGCTAATAACCGCCTTTTCAGACTGTCGTACTTCAAAATGTACTAACAGGCCGTATGTGAAACAAATATTGTGACCTGCACCGAACTTAGTTGCAAACTTTCCATCGATAAAATTATATGGTCACCGCTTAGTGTTCCATAGTAAAAACCGTTCGGCGGGAACCTTGCACGTTAGTTCAGCGCCTGACTCGTTGAGGCGACGCGGCATTGATGCGCGCTTCAAGGTCGACCTTATCCGTTTCTTTTGAGCCTCTCACGCGCTTATTTTTAAGCTGTAGTTACGGTTAGGAAAATTTCCGCGTATTATCATTAGAATTAGTTAGAATCCAAACACATGTACATTTAGTACGATTGCAATTGGGCCAAAGTTTATCAATTCTAAAACAAATTCTTTGCCACAAGATAAATTTTGTCTGAATTTAAGCCACTGTAAAGTAGCTGTGCCGTAAAGAAAATGTTTGTTTAAAGTGTAAAGTGAATATACTATTTATATTCTTTGTACAAACTTTTTACAGCATAAAGTTTGTCTTAAAATATACAACTAACACTACATCGAATTACACCATATACCATGTTTCAATAGTAACAAATTTTTTCGCAAATGACACTTTATACTCCAAGGGCGTTGGTCCCGCAAAAAATTGTTTATATATTTGTGCCAAACACTGTTCAACTTTTACACATCAAAAACATGTAATTTTCCCAAATAAAAACAACTTAGGCCCCATAGTACTTATATAATCACTCGTCAAAGTCACAAAATGGAAGTTGCGGTAATCTCAAAGTTGAAAAAGCTAATTAACTTCTGAAATCAAAATTATAAGAATAGAATGTCAGTGTATTCACGCATTTTACAGCGTGTTTAACAAAATTTAATTCCGTAAAGTTCAGCAATAGCCACTACTCGACGGTACGCAAAAATTTACTAATTTTCGTCCATTTTTTAAAATGCCTAAATGTATCACTCTGTAACCCCAATGATAATATAATTTAGTGTCCATATGAATTATTTTGATACTGTAAGAAAATTACTTTGTTAAATTCTGGCTACACTGCAGCGGCAATTTTGGGACTTTTATAAGTAACTAAGCAATAACTGTATGGCCTATTTTTTAGCTATGTTGGTGACCTTCGAAACAGTGGTCTTTTAATGGGCATGTGTCGTAAGTAACATTCCGTCCTTGTCTGAAGAATTATTTTCGTTTCACGATGGACACATGTGGAATACTTCCGTTAACAGACGTACTTATGTACACATTGCAACGCATTTGAAGCGTGTAGTACCAGAAGTAACTGTTGAATGCTGGGACCGCCAGAGCGACGGCGACCAGCAGTTACGCCTCACATCAATCGCCGTTACTTCTTCGCAGCGCGACGACCAAACAACCATACTTGCGCTCCGGGCGCTACCAGAAATATATAACCGGTTCCCAATCGCAGGCGCACAGGAATGCCGACTGCTACTTATTATTTCGCAGCGAGTGGAAACATCCGTTACTCTCGTCCCGTGTTTATCATCAGCCGTGTGTCGCAGAGTCTGTCAAACCTGTCCTGCCTGCCTTCTAGACCATCGCCGTCTGTGGTTCTGCGTTCACAGAGCTTGTTCACATCACATACTGACACTGAAGACTCGCGCCAAACTGACTGGATAGTTACAGAGACTGGGGAAGTTCCCAGGTAGTTGATCTGCAGGTTAGATATCGCACATACCGTAGAGACAACCATTTTGGCAGCGAAGATTTTTGTTAAACGAAGTACTTATTTATCTAGACATATTGAAATATTAGCAATATATGGTGCAAGTTTTCTTCAGTAATCTTATACATAACATAGTCGTCATCAAGATGGCGTACGCCAGAGAGTACGAGAGAGCGCGAGCTTTTCATACTCTCTTGAGACAGGCATCTATCTCTCTGACGTAGTTGTGACGTATTTGCGAGAACAGCACGTCGGCAAGCACGTAGAGCGAAGTTAGCAAAGACGTGTGGCGGGCCATGTCGAGTACACGATACTGTGTGATCTTTGAACTAACTTAAATAGAGACAGCTAATCATTGCAGATTATATTTCCAAACCATTAGTTAGCAAAACAATACACCTGATCCACATATCACTGCACATAAGCTCATTACAACCTGTGCGACCAATCAGGAGGCAACGGAACTGTCATTGGCTGAACTTCAAGTAGGTACATTTCCTATATAATAAGACCCTTGTTTTTGCAGATGTCACAGACAGTCTGCTGGAGTTCCTGAGTCCGTACATGTGCCTGAAGACGGGAACATATGCCACGCAGTTCCCGAAACATAGTATCTGTTGTCATGAGAAGGCTACTATTCTTGCGTCTGTTTTTGTCTGTGTCGTGTCTTGCCTGTGTTCACATTCATTCGTGTCTCTCGTTATTTGTGTTGTCATCGCCGTTCATCCATTTGGTGCCTTTTCCACGCAACCTATTTTTGTTGGATTTTATTTTTTCTTCTGACTTCAGTTGTTTTTTGTGTCGTCTTTCTCCAATCGACTATATTCCACTTGAGAATTAATTTTGTGTTGTTTTGAATCTGTTTTTGTCCATGTGTCGTCTTCTGGGACATGACTAAATTATTTTCGGGAATTATCTGTATTTTTTATGTCTGTTGACTACAGCTTACTATCTTTTCTTCCTTTGTTTTTATTTTACTGTAGGTTTTCTGCAATGCGGCAACATTGCCCGCAATGGCGTATGTCCAAAGAAGAAGCTGATCTGTTTGTAGCACGAGACTGTACTGTACGTAAGACGAGGACGTGCGGCGCCTACGCTGGCACACTCCCGCACTGCATCTCGTCTTACATTCTGTCCACGTGTCCGACGACCACGTGCTGGCCTGGCAGGAGCGTCGTACACGACTGCCCCTATTTCCACACGGGTCGTAACACACTGGCCAACTCCTCACACCGCGCATATACAGGGTGTCCACACAATAACCAAACCACGCAAATCCTGAGCTAAGTTCGAGACGAAAATGTTACTGGCAAGATGTATGACGAAATTTTACGTACACAATGTGGCAGCACTGCACGGAGACAGTCCCATCTAGAGGCTCCACGTCCAGGTATCATTTTATGAATGTTTCGTCATGTATATGTATAATCATGTTTGGACTGCTCGGTATTTGAACCTTCACTCATAATATGCAGGTCAGAACAGTAGTAGCAACAAAAGTAAGATATCTGTGGAGCGCAAGAGTGAACTAACTACAGTGCCACACTCTGTATATAAATGACATCGTACATTATTTTAGCATTAAGAATGAGCGTAATCACCTTCTTGAACTTTAATATTTTGTGTGATAACTTTTCTTCTGGGTAATTTTATGGAACTTTAATCTAACTACGGAAAAGAATACGTACTGATAGAATTTTAGGTACCGTAAATATATTTTTGTCCCTACTGTTGTTTCAGATGGAATTGCCGTTAGAAAATTCTTACTACTTTCTTAACTGCAGTTAGATGTGTAACAACAGTAACGAAAAATAAAGATCAATACGTATTATATTCCGTAGTTAGGTTAAAGTTCCAAAAACTAACCCAGAAGAAAAGTTATGACACAAAATACAAAAATTCAAGATGGCGACCATCACTCACACTCAGCATTTGCTTCTCCAATTTAACCCAGGATTCGCGCGGTGCGTTTATTATTCTTTGTTTCTGGACACCCTGTATATGCTATCAACTAAGCACTTTAAGACATATTTACGTCACCAAGCTAGCATCCACAGTGTTTCTGTTGACATTAATTACTTCTTAATAGACCAATGTCAATGACAAACAAGATGTTTTCTACAGAAAATTTTTGAAAAAACACTGCTACATGACCAAACTTTACCAATATTCCTTATCTTGTATACTTAAGGGCGCAGCCTAACTGCGCATTAGAGGCTCAGAAGTAACAGAGCTATAGGGGCGCCCTTGAAGCGCGCATGAATTGACACATCGCCACAACAAGTCAAGCGCCGTACTAGTGTGCAAGATTCCAGTCAATGCATTTTTACTGCGGGACTAATATGTGAATATATAATGTTATATGTGGAAAGTCTGTAGCAAAGTTCAATGCATGATTATATCGTAGTTTCACATACATCCCCATTAATACATTCTCAAGTACGGAGTCTGGAAAGGCCGTATTTAGCTTCGTTGAAGAGCTTCGAAACATCATTTTTAATTAACACAGTGTCTTAAGAATGATATTCTGTCCTTGTCCTAAGTGTGTGTTCTTTTAGTATACCGTACAATGGACACATGCGGAATAGTTGCGTTAAAAAAAAAAAGTATTTTCCCACACATATTTACAAAGTTGATCCTCTGAGAAGTCATTTACTTCATCTTCGTCACTATTATATTGACAGACAGTACCTTTAATATAAACACAGAAGTTTTAAAAAAGAGGCGATACATCAGTTTAAAATAGTTAAATTACATTTCCGGGAATTTGTAGTTGACATCGTAATAAAAAAAATTTTAGAAAACAATTATTGCTAACTTCGTAATAAATTATGTTGAACTACATATGACGCAGAAAGTTCTGTAACTTCTATTACAGTGCAAAACATTCGGCAAAATAAATGCAACATACTCGCAAAATGTTTGCAATAAAAAAAAAAGGAAACAAAAATTTCCAGAGTTGGTATCATTTTATTTTACATTGGTTTTCAAATGCCTTGAGGATTCAATAAATACCTACTACGCTAACTTTATCTTTGTAGTCGGACGTTAGAAAGACTTCATAATGATAGGCTGCCGTATTAAGCCGGCCGCCTACCTCACGCTTCAAATGTGTTGCAGCGTATTCGTAAACAGGTTTTTATACGAAAATATTCCACGTGTACGCATTGTGCCAACGTACGAAAAGAAAACAAACTTCAGAGAAGGTCGGAACATCATTGTTAAGACACTATGCTAATTAAAAACATTGTTTCTAAGCCCTCCAACATAGCTAAAAACGGCCTTTTCAGACTGCCGTGTCTTTAAAATGTAATAACCGGATGTATGTGAAACTCTGATTGCGACCTGCATTGAACTTAGTTGCAGACTTTCCACCGATAAAATGATATGGTCACCGCTTAATATCCCATAGTAAAAACCGTTCGGCGGGAACCTTGCACGCTTGTTCAGCGCGTGGATCGTTGAGGCGACGCGGCATTTGATGCGCGCTTCAAGGTCGACCTTATGTCTCCTTCGCTTTTGAGCCTCTCACGCGCAGGTAGGCGGCGCCCTTAATGTCCCTCGCACTGGCTATGAACTGAGAACAACAGTAATCAGTGTTTGTCACAATGGCAATTGCACTCGTCATGTACCCGAGTGTAATACGTGACAGGTTGTGCTACGAAAGAACGCCTGAAGCGTGGGAACCACTTGGCTGCCATAGCTTATATTGAATAAATAACTTGTAGAACATAAATAAAACACGAAAACATTTACAATCGTAGCATCAGCTTGGAACCGACATCAGTGACACACCTATTTCACTCATGCGATGGCCTCAGACATTGTGGCATACACTTATTCATAATGCGAATACTTCAATAAATTAATCTCTACTTTTTTTCGTTCGCTCCTCAACCTTTTTTTTTTCCCCTCAGCCACATCAGCTATAGACATTCTTTTCTTGCATAGTTTCAATATTAGTTTCGATAAGTGCCTTCGTCCACTAGTCAATGGGTCCCCACGTCCCTTTTTTAAGGGGTCGTCTTTTAGCGCACGCCCACTAGCAACCTAACCTTTGGAAAACGCTGTCGAGTTATTTTTACTGGCGGCAAACACAGAGGTTCGGAGAGCTGAACAAATTCTGCTCTCACCGGGTCGTCTACAGAAGTTCTCTCTCTCTCTCTCTCTCATTCTTTCTCTCTCTCACACACACACAAACTCTCTTTCTCAGACCATGTGCTTGTCTTGGAAGCAACGCCCCCGCACGCCAGCTACATATGGCGAAGAACGAAGATGCCGCCGTCCTGGGAATATTCGAGGTTGGCTACACCTACGCTGCTGGATGCGTCCGCAGGGTCGCCAAACGCTGCTAACCGAATTTCTCAGTCGCTACAAAATTCTTTCTGCAAAGAATAGTAGGGGTGTCACGCTACAACGCCGCCCATACGCCAGGTACTCAAGTCTCTAAGTGTGTGTGTGTGTGTGTGTGTGTGTGTATGATAGGTAAATAAACGCTAAAAACATCAATGAAATCTATACGTTTTTTGTTGAAAGTCATTTTATAAAAAACTACAAAAGAGCAACCCTAGATGATATTTGTCAACATTATGAGCAAACATTTACACAGAATGACGCATTTGTTAAGACCATGAAATGTAGTTTTTCTTTCACACTGGTGCAAAAAAACTCAAAACTTTCTTGACGGAATGCTTTGAAAAATTTCAAGGCTACGAGTACCCATACGGTGAACAATTCTATGTAGGCGGTTTGCGAAGTAAAAAACCGTTCCGTAAAAAAATTGATTGATTTGAGCTTATTTCTATAAAAAAAAATTGGTGATAGGCTTACTTTGGGTGCAAAAATCTGGAAAAACTATAACGTTTATTGCTACCAAAAATTAAGAACAAATAACTATATATTTGCAACAAAACAATATAGGGATTCTTTGATATTAAAAGTATCATAGTTTAAATATGATAATTAAAAAAACTGTAAAACTAGCAGACGTAGCCTTGAGCGAGATCTCCTGCATTGCAATTAAATTTACGAGAGTTCGGCGTCAGAGATTGTGCTTCAGAAATACGTTAATGATACAAATTTTGTTCATGTGGTAAACACTTTCCACGATTTCTGTCACTTTATTCTTGCAAATTGAATCCGAGAAACTTAGATATGTACTATGCCCTCTTAATACATGAACGTAAAGAGCTTGTTCCCGAGATTTTTTCAGACTGGTGCCAATAACTCAAATATTTTTTAACTAAAAGTTTAAAAAAAATTTGAGTCAATGTGCACAATACTGTGGACGCGTTTTTTTTTTTTTTTAAATAATGTACCATTCACCAGCAAAAAAATAATTTCCTTCATTTTTGCTTATTTTCACGACGAAAAACGTGGCACTTTGGGTAATGAAATCTAAAAAACCGTTCAGTATAATTCTACAAAAAAATTCAGCTACAAGTTATAACATATAAGTGTCAAAACTGTGCAGCGAAATTTTGATATGAGTATTAGGTAGCAATAAAAAAATATTTCCGAAATCACTGCAAAACTCCGTAACAAGGCCTTAACGTAATGGAGGTGAGACGCCGACATGCATCCGTCACGACGCAAGCGTGCGACTAGTTGCGTGTATCTGGGTCTGAGGACAAGCTGTTCTAACAGCCCTGCGATATATGCAACACGCTGCACATATGTGTATTGACAGCTATCTACCACCAGCGTACCTTCGACTGCATGTAACTTTACCACGATACTGGCACAGTTCCTGTCGCAGATACTAAGGCTCTTGTTCGGTAAGACAGCTTCTAAAAATCCAGATTGGATATGTATGTATAGGCACTGCTCACGACACAGATAGCGCTTTATAGCACTGTACGCAGTGTATGGATTTATATGTAATCAAACATTTACCTAGGAAGACCACAATAACAGTTATCGTAAGATTATTAGTTTTTACAAGACGGTCATTAATCGCAAAAAATTCCCTTCCCCGTTTCTCATATATGTTCGTATATACACGCACGTAAGCACATAAATACGCACATAATGCTCCACTGAGCAGGATACGAAAATTTAAACCAACGAATAGGTTATCTGGCATACTGACTGAACCATCTTAACTAAAGCCTCGACAATATAATAAAGAGGATCACTTCCTGCAGTGCAACAGTGTAAAGACAGCGGGCCAGAGGTGAATGGCACTGAACATCTTAGAGGTTTTCTTCCAACGCACTGTGAAGGTATGGGGATAGACAGTCACAGCCGACGTAAGCTGCCTTGACGGCAAGCTACTGACAAAGGTGCGTCGTAGATACCGCTAGTGGGTCGACAAAGCCGGCCGGGGAAGTGGGTCGGTCGTCTGCGAGTATCGACTGGCGAGGAAGGCTGCGTGTGGCGTCGTGTCGTCGGCTAACGGGCCTGGCTGTCATCTCGCCGGAACCTTCTACGTCACCTGGTGCAATCTCTACGTACAACAATAAATACAACCTGCACTATATGTCACTTGTTGCCGACACTACACGTTACGACGGCCAAGCAACACCTACTTCTAATGCACAGACCTTCGCCCCTGATCTACAGCATCTAATGTACAGCTATAGTACACCATGCGGCTACTAATGTTACTGCAGACAATTGAATTATTGCTCAGCAATGTAAGAAAATTGCAAAGGTGTACATATTATGCCGTAATTCTCCTACACTTAACGAAGAATATACTTAGTTCGCTCACAATCTGAAGTAAGTTAATGATTACAACCAATTATAAACAAGGTAATAATTTTACAACAAATCCGAAGTATAATTTAAAAATAAAAGGCGAAAAATATTTTGTGGCAGCTACAAAATATTTTCTTGGCATTAACACTGCAAAATTTATTTTGTAATCTCCAAAATGTTGTGGCTACCAATAAATTATTTCGTATACACTGCAACATGAGCGTACGCAGGGGGTGGTTTTGGGGGTTCAAAACCCCTCCGAAACGTCAGTTTCCTTATCTAGTTACGATATTTTACATTAAAAAAGATAAAATATACTACAAAAACAACCAAGAAATTAATAAAAATAAGTTAATATTACATTTAGAGACGTCAAACACAGATGACATTGAAACATTTATGCAAGATGAGAGTTCAAAACCCCCTCCGAAAGATATTTCTAGGTACGCCCATGCACTGCAAAATAATCTGGTACGGAATACTTCCTACAAAACTGTTCTTTTAACAGTGATGACAGTGGGTGTACACGAGGAGGGTAGTCCGTGATACAATCATATAAAACTTTTTGTAAAAACTTTAATAATTTTAATCGTTTCAGCTGCCGGTTTTTAGCAACTTCGAATACGGCGAGTTCTTAGATGTTTGATAACGGAAGGTCATGTCATGCAAGGAAGGAAAAAGCTGCCCCATCAAGACTGGTGTAAAAATTTCGGACATAAATATTTTTCCCTGATTGTTTTTCTTAAGACATGTGTTAAATATATGAGTAACGCTTAGTATAATAAACTAGTTTTGTAATTGTATAACAAAATCCTATCGTGATACGTGCGTAGCGTGTACGAATTAATGCGAGGTGGATGCTAGAGAGGCGCAGAATTGATCACTTTAATATGAAGTAACCGATTCAGTCCACTGATAAAAAGTTTGAAGTGTGTGCTACAAGGTTTGTTCTAAACGTTTGTGTGTATTTTAGCTACGTATAAAAACACACAACGAAAAGAACCGTTTTTCAATTTTGAAATTGTAAAGCTTCTAAAGTATAACTTCAAACTAAAAAAAAACATATTTATAGAAAAAGTTATAAGAAACAATTAAAAAACGTTTTACTCAATACTACATTTATTTACGGACTGATGAGAAATAAAGAGAATTACCTACATTCTCTAACTTTGGTAATGGGTTTGCAAGGAGGGGGGGGGGGGGACGGCGATGAGGAAAACCCCAAAAATTCTGCGAAAACATGTGTCTTATGACGGTAAACAATTGTAAAAACAAAACATAGTTTTCAACAACAGTTTGATTAACTGGGTTACACACGCAATTCAAATCTAAGCACAAGCTCTAGACAACAACTGTACCAACTCCATCCTTCTCCCCTTGCTAACCCCCTCTAATGCACGAACTGGTCCGACAATTAGTTCAAATATACCACACATGGTTGAAACCCCTCCCCAACTCCTCCCCAACAGGGTCCTCGCATACGTGCAGCTATTACGTGCAGCTATTACCTGCAGCTATTACGTACATCTGAAACGCCAGCACGAACATTGTCGCCCCTGTGCAAAGTATGAGCTTATATACGCTTGAAATTATACTATGTTATAGATTAAAAAAATAAACTCACACTTTTTGTCCCTGTGCTAAAGGATTTAAATGTTATTAGCATAGCGAAAGAACTTGTAGAAATAAGCTTTTCTCAATTTTACACGCACACAAAAATAATAATGAAGAAGAAGCAACAAAACTGGCAGTAATGTGTACTCCTGTAGAAGTTTTTCAGGGTAAAATGAACAATATCAAAGGCTACATGTTTAAAAAAATACTTCTTTACATTCTTTTTACTGTGTCATCAAACGTGCACTTGTGAGTATACGATGAAACCTATACTCTACTTTGATTAGTTACCTACTAATATGCCCAACGGCAAAAGATACAGACCGGTTGAAATTTAAAAAAATTAGCAATGGTTTCAGAAGTACTCACTTTGCCACGAATAGCGGATATAAGGTTTTATATGAAGACATTTGTAGTACAGAGCGCGCAGTACTAGGACCAGCAGTCTTGTGCACAAGAATATCTCTCGGTGACAGACGTAGGCGGGTCCTCAGTCGCTGCAACGCCCGAAGTAGACTATACTCTATTCATTCTTAGGTTGCAGCTAATTCATTCAAGTGAACGACAATAAAATTTTTTGTACAGCATAAATTTCATTTGAAATACTGAAAAACACAAGGAAACTGTGTTGTAGCACTATCACAATGTGAAGAACCAAGATATAATTAAATTACTTTGATTAATTTCGCTAGCAATTTGTATTTCTGCTGCAACCTTAGAGTGGACAGAGTATACAACTCCACTCTCCTTAATACCAACGTCACAACATGCAAATTAACACAATTTTCATTTTTAATCACCATATGTCCATCATAATAGAGTTTTCGTTCTTACATTTAACTTTTCAATACCGATACTGCATACAGCTAATTATTTCGTAATGGCATGCAAAGTTTCAATTTGCCAAAATTATAATATTTATTTTTCGTTTCATAAGTTGATGGTGTTCGGGAAAGGGGAATTTCGGCAATCTTCGGGTAGAATTAATTCTGCTATAGATTAGGAAACTCGGCTAGGGAGAAATTTCTGCCGCTAGTTGCGCAGCTATCAGCAAGGGGGGCTACGAACTTTGCCGAGGTCGGTCCGAGGATTCACGAATGTAGTTTAACGTATTTTGTGAGACCGTGCTTCGTTTGTCTTACAACGCCGTATACATAATTATTTGTTGTCACACTCGTGAATCCTCGGTTTTTTAAGACTGTTGTTAAGTACCAATAATACCGCCCGGATTCGTAAAACACAACACTAGAAACGTGCGCTGGATATTACATCAAATTATCCGGAAATAAAATTGCAAGGCCGCAGCTTAAAGTCTCGTAGGAGAGAGCGTAAAACCAGAGCACTGCGCGCAAGTTTGACGGGAAGCGAATAGAAGGAAAGCGAATGCTGTCCAGTGTTGAAAGCTGAACCTTATCTCTAGGCTGTAGCCACGCATCAAACGAGGAAAATTACTGTACATCCCGTATATCCTGGGGTCAGATAGGCTAACTTAGTCACACAGGAAGTTTGTTCGACGAGAATATGCCTGCACTCAATTTGGGGTCTAGAAGAGTTACCTAAGGGCACTCCAAAACTCGACGTGGGTTAGTTAATGAAAGCCTCGAGCTGATGTAAGCCTCGAGACTTAGGGCTTAGGCCCGAGGTTCTGCATGTTCGACGATAATTGCTTTTTAAAACATAAACGGAACCCGATATCGTGTAAAATCGCCCTGTAACTTTATTATAAAGGTTCCAATTATGTAACCTGATATTGTCGAGACAGCAAGGTGGTAGCTAATAAATTAACTAAATGTTCTTCTTAATTGATTCATTAGCTAAAATTCGTATACCTAATGTCCCAAAACCAATTTTCAACAAAGTTACAGAGCAATTTTACGTTATCGACTTACGTCTGGGTTTAAATTAAAAATAATAATATTCTCTCAAAAGCCTAAAGCCATCGCTTGTCGAACCAATGGTGAGGCGCTAGGAATGACGTGGGAAACCTGCACGGTCCATTCTCCTAACCAAATGTATCCAAGCGAATACGGCTAACACGGTTCAACTTTCCTGGTATCGATCCCCAGTTCCACGACGAGGACGATAGTTCTACAACGAAGTGAAAGTCTTCACGCCTTTACGCGTCTATCGCGCCTTGCATCTAGTTGGCCGACGATTCGCGAAAAATGTTTGTTACGTCACTGGCGGGCCGGTGGTAAGTCGTGCCTCGACATTAGTCTCGGGGTCGCCCGCACATTCTCGGCAAACTCACGGACAACACCCCAAGTTCAGCAATCTCGCCAATTATCTCCTACAATCCTCTACGCTTCTCTCAACATCATCATCTTCGTGTATAGCGTTACCAAAGTGTTTCCTCAACCGGCGACATTAGTGGCCTTCGTATCTAGAGGTTGCTTGTTCCGATCGCGTTTATAGTCCTTGGTGAGCGTGTTTGGTCCATCTTCCTCTTCACCCGAGTCAACATATGGCATAAAACTGAGATCGTAAGAGTACCTTAAGAACAATGGTGCACTGCCATCTACAATTTACTGTAGTTTCTCCGTTACAAGCATTTGAAATGGCGTATCAACATTTGTGACATCTCATGCTCTAAATGTTAAATCCACTACACATTTTTGCATTTTTAGATGGTACATTATTTCCATATTATCTGACATTTCTTGGAAGATGAGAAATAACACAATGTTTCTTATTTCCCAACAAATGTCAGCTAATATGGTAATGTACTATCCATAAATGTAAAAAGGTGTAGCAGACTATCATTTAAAGCATGACATGTCAAACACGTTGATATAAATACAGGAATGATTGCAGAGAAAATACCGTTAAAGACGACCCGGCAACATTGTCTTTAATAGTTAGTGGATCTAGCTCGTGAGCCATGGTGTAGCGTGGTAAGGAAAGTATTTTTCTTGGGTAACTATTAAACATGTTTCTAATGCGTTTATCTATGAAAAGAAGTCACACTTCAAACTATGTCTCTATGGTTTTAAAAGCGCCGCCAACTTATTAATAACATGATTCCCAAGCTCCTCAGAAGTACAAAAATGATTTTTTCATGTTGCTATAGCTGACAAAATTATGAACCGTAATAAAAAAAATCATAGAAACCTGCATTGGACTTTACCACATACTTTCCACAAACACAATACAGGGTCATCGCTTGAAGTCCCGTTGAAAATAGGTTTCAACGAAACACTTCAGTCTAGTTTAGTCCTTTGTGATGGCTACAGGCGATAAAGTGTTAACTAGCTGGTGATAACCAATAACTTTCTGGCTTGCTCGCTGAAATAGTTCCCTTGCGGAAAATATGAACTGTTCGACAGAAATGTATCGGCCACTCTCCCTCTTTATCAAAACACCACTCACCTCCTTCACAAATAAACTAATCAGGAGAAAGGTAACCTATATGGATAACAGAAAGTTGGAAGGTAGGAAAGGGTTGAAATCTCAACAGCGATGTGACTAGTAGGGACAGGAAAATTTCGCGACTTCAATGACCTACAGTCATTGTACTAACCATGCATCCTCGAGCCCCGACTATTAGTTCATTGTCTGCTGTTCCACTGAGTAGCAGCTGGTGGACAAATGATCGGGACTAGAGTATTCATAAGATAGTTAATTCTAACATGCAGGTCACTGAATTCACGAAATATACTTTAATATTTTATTATATATCTTGGCATATATATATATATATATATATATATATATATATGCAGATATCTTTGAAGCTCATCACAGTTTCATCCTAATTATATTATAATTACAAAGTATAAGGTATGAATGGTATAGACAGAGAGCATGTAATGAAAGAAACCTAACTCTCATGTTAAACATTTATTTACGCCAAAGACGCTAATTTATGGCTACAGTTCACCTTTCCGTAATACCGTCAGAACATGAAATTCATAACAATATTTACTGTCATAAATGTTCATTACATAACATTCGTTATTACATTTAAGTTTTCAACATACTAAATAAAACTACTTGTTAATGACATGCGTTATTATAGATGAATGATTTCAGTCCCTATCATTTCATTGTAACATTCATTTTTCGTTGATAAGTTGTCTGACGGAGAAGAGAAACTTCCGGGAAACTTGGGTTAATGAATCGTTTTCCTTATTTCCGTATCTATTGTCTCTGTCCCGTTGTGAGGGTATATACATAGATCACGGTCGTAGAAGAACAGGTCTGGACACTCGCCTATCTAACAACGTATTTTGCTTGACCCCCTTGTTGTTTGGCTGTAGTTCGTCAAGTTACCGAGTGTGTTGTACTTTTTGGCGCTGTTTTCCGGGCGGTCGGACTCAAACTCCGCCCACTTTTTCCATTGTTACATTTATAAAGTACATAAAGCTTGCTGGAGCCTTTTCTTAAATTTGTGAACGAAGAAAGTATTTCATAAATTGATAAAAAATATGTTTTGATGAATTGTTTATCTTAATGGAACGGAAGTGGGCGGAGTTTAGTCCGACCGCCCTAACTGCAGCGCCAATAAAACACAATATTCTCGGTAACTTGGTGAACTGCAGTCAAACAACAAGGGGGTCAAGTTTACAGGCGAGTGTCCAGACCTGTTCTTCTACGACCGTGACATAGAGTAAATAAAGTACTAGTATATAAACGAGTAGAAGAACAAACAAACAAGGAAGCAAGCTACATGAACATAACTTATTCCTATTATGTTTTCTCTTTGTTGCATTTTAGCAACTTGTGTTTTGTAAATTCTAACTCCACGAAGTTTCACAATTCATGTCCATATCTCAGGTATTTACCATTTGTGTAAATAAACACAAAGCAATGGAAACAGTTGACTAATATTTGATAGTACGTGCAGGCGTCTTGTGCCAGAATTTATGAGAATGTTTTATCAATGTTTTATATTTATATTACTTACGACACGTATGGATGGAAATAATTTATATTTGAAAACTGCCAGAACTTAGCATCAATCCAGCATACAAGGTAGGGAAATTAATGAAAAATAAAATAACCTATACGAAATAAGCAAACACGAGGCTAGGCACAAATATGTTGCGTGTGTGCAAAGTGACGTCATGCATTTAACTCGCCACACACAAATAAACCTTTAAGGCGGCTGCCTGATGAAGGGTGATTTTTCTATGCTTAACGTCTTAAACGCGCGCATTGTTCTCGCCGTAACGTATTTACTGTGGGACTTAAAGCTGTGACCCTTTAACGCCATTAAATCTGCCTCTGTTGCAAACCCCAATGTAATTATAGACCTCACTTTCAAACTAATCCATATCTCGACAAACAACCGTCTAGAAAAGCCTATTTCAGCCAAGTTTGATGGACTTTACAATAATACTTCCAATGTGTGGTGCCAATAACTCAAATATTTTTTAACCAAAAGTTTTGAAAAAATTTGAGTCAATGTGCAATTACACGATGCACAATATTGTGGACGCATTTTTAAAAATAATGTACCATTCGCCAGCAAAAAATTATTTCCTTCATTTTTTGCTTATTTTCACGACGAAAAACGTGGTACTTTGGGTATGAAATCTAAAAAAAAAAAACCGTTCAGTATAATTCTACAAAAAAATTCAGCTAAAAATTATAACATATAAGTGTCAAAACTGTGCAGCGAAATTCTGATACGAGTATTTTAGGTAGCAATAAAAAAAAATATTTTCGAAATCACTGCAAAACTCCGTAACAAGGCCTTAAAAGCCATACCTACTAACGAGTAGTCTGAAGTGTGTTGTATTTTCGTAGACTAGCATCGTGGATGCGTGTATACTGGTCTCTGAGGAAAAAAACTTTACTACCAAAATACATTGCACGCAATTCGGACGCGTTGCAGTGTGTTCGTAAACAGAATTTTTCTACGAAAATATTCCACGTGTGCCCACTGTGCCAACGTACGAAAAGAATACAAACTCCAGACAAGGTCGGAACCTCAAGACGCCACGCTCATTACAAACACTGTTTCTAAGCCCTTCAACACGGCTAAAAACGGCCTTTTCAGACTTCCGTACTTCAAAATGTACTAACCGGATGTACGTGAAACTCAGATTGCGATCTGCGCTGAACATAGTTGCAGACTTTCCACCGATAAAATTATATGGTCACCGCTTAATGTCCCGTAGTAAAAACCGTTCGGCGGGAACCTTGCACGCTAGTTCAGCGCTTGGATCGTTGAGGCGACGCGGCATTTGATGCGCGCTTCAAGGTCGATCTTACTGCTCCGTCGCTTTTGAGCCTCTCACGTGCGGGTAGGCGGCACCCTTAAGATGACAGTAGTTACGAGGGAAAAAATTGTAAGTTCATTTACAAATAATTATATAAACTCACTAATTGAACTGCCTCATATGCATACAAAAACTAACAGTGGGACAATACTTCAGCGTTGGTAATAGAGTTGCTTAGCTAAACAAGGACAAGGGCCGCGGTAGACGCTCGGTACCCTCATTATCCATTATGTCGTGCACCAATCCAGCTCTGTGTGGACGAGTATTATCACACATGAAACGTAAAAACTCACCAACAACACCTCAATTGCTGTTGTCTGATCCAATAATTACTTTGATAGTTCCCTTGATAACTTTGACAAGTGTACATAAAGGGTTATGAGCAGCGGCGTGTGGTGGTCGTGTTCCAAGGCATGCGGTATAAGCTCCGACTATAGACTTTGAGCACGTGGACTCAATGTGCCTACCTGTCGTATCCAATAAACATGTGTTGTGTATACCGAGGTCTATTGCTGGACAATACGTTCCTTGCCTCTTGTATGCTACAGGCTCGAGACTATACGTATCTCTACCAGTCTAATGGGTCCACAGACAACTCAGTATTGTGTATAGTCACTGCTCAGCACCGCATGCCTTGGATCACTACCGCGATACGCCAATAGTTGTGAGGAGGAAAGCAATGTCAGTGGCTTGTGTTGTAGGCGACGTCAGCGGATGGGCGGAGCTATGCTGGCGGTGTTGGTACTACTGACGGGTACCGCCTGCTTGCTACAGGCCCGCACTGACAGCTCCATCACGACTGGTCTGCTGGTAATGTTGGCAGCCTCGCTGCTCGCCGCTCGACAACCACGATACTTGCTGGTCAGTTTATATCTACCACAACCCTCTCTCCAAGTATGTTAACATCCCTGACTGAAGCCAATTTGCTAATTTAAAAAACCAGTAATTCTAGACAATAGTTTCTGTCAACTTTCTGAGCAAACATTTCCCCCGAGTAACGTATTTCTAAACAACGACCTCTGACGTCGATATCTCGTACGTACTACGTTTAATTGAGGAGTATTGGACAATTTGGTTGTATTTTAAATTTTTGAGGCATAACATTTATTCAAATTCTACTATCAAATATTCTCATCGACAAAGCATAGGAAATATTCTTGATAAACTGCTTGACACAATAATAATGGAATCTTTAAATGATTGCAGAAACATAGCAAGAGAATTATAAGTTAGCTTTCAAGAATTATCTTGCAATTATTTTTCTGCATAACAAATCAATGAAAGATTCCGTTATTATTTATGTCAAGCAGTTTACCAAGAATACATCTTGAGAAAATTTCGGTAATACAATTTGAATACATGTTATGGCTCAAAAACTGAAAATACAATAAAATTGTCTAACACTTTCCATCAAGGCTCGGCACTAGTCGTCATTAGATTATTTTATTTTTGGATTTGTTATTGGATTCTGATAAGAAAAAAATGCAAAATTTGCGCTTACAGCGTGTGTTGTATTCCCCTTGCGCTTATAGTACTAGCACTGCAGTTGAACTTTTGAGGTATATTTAGGCGGCAATCAATCCTACATGTTTTACATTTCTAATTTGCTGGACTAATTACGACCTAAATATGCATTCAAAGTTCAACTGCGATACTTGTACAGTACCGCAAGGAAAATACAGTTCATGCTTGAACCCCAAATTGCACATTTTCCTTATCACAGTTTCAAAAAAAAAATAAAAATATAATAATCCAATATGGCGACTGGTGCTAAGCCTAAACCACGGACATAGAAGAACAGGTCTGGACACTCGCCTATCTACCAATGTATTTGCTTGACCCCCTTGTTGTTTGGCTGCAGTTCACCAAGTTACCGAGAGTGTTGTGCGTCTTTGGCGCTGCAATCAGGGCGGTCAGGCTCAAACTCCGCCCACTCTTCCCTCCCACTCTTTTCCAGTGTTTACATTATAAAGATAAACAAATTACCAAAACTGTTTTTCTTTTCAATTTATGAAATACTTCCTTCCCTCACAATCCTAAAGCATGTCTCCAGCAATCTTTATTTACTTTATAATGTAAACACTTGAAAAAAAAAGTGGGCTCAAACTACTTCATCTGAAAAACTACTCGCAGGATTTGTGTAAAACTACTCTACAATCATGCAATGGACTTTGCTTAAAACTTTTTAACAATAAAAGGATGGGGTGACCACTGAAAGTGTCAGTCAGGCGAGTGATCAACGATACCACTGCAGTGTCTTGCGGTAGAGGCGATATCGCACCAGATGAGCCAGTCAACATCGCCCTTGGTGCCGTGCCTCACTCACACAAACAAACGAGCACAGGTGGGCGCCTCACGGGGTTTTAGTCAAATATAGAATAATTGTAACTCAAGCTCAGGTAGGCAGCCACCTTAACTCCTCTGGGACATAAATACTTGTTCTACATGTGCAGACAGCCAAGGATGACTTGCAAGTCAGAGGTTAAGGCGAGGAGAAGAGAAAGGTCTGGGTCGAGACAGAAGTGGAACGCACGCACGTCACTATGTTGACGAGTGTAGGTGTATTATAATGTCTCGCACGTCGCGCAGTTCTGCACGGAGGAACAAGGTTGCTCGTATGTTCAGAGCCACTGTCATATCTCCTCGTATAAACTACATCAACACAGTCATCTCCTGGACCATCTACCGTCACGTAGCGTGACAAGCGCGTTTATTTCTTTCTCTTTCTTGTAAAGAACGGGTGAGAGAGATTTAGTCTGGAGCGACGGTGAAGGGTGTGAGTATGCAGCGGCGCCGGGATGAAAGGGCAGGGGAAACGGGAGATTCCCAAGTAAAAACGCGCCGACCAACGGCATCTTCCGGCACGATTCCCACATGCGTAAATCCGGGCACCGACCCGGCCGGGGCTCGAACCCGGTTCGCCTCGGTGGGAGGCGAATGGCCTTGACCATTCGGCCACCGCGCCAACCCTCCCCCCTTTATTTTTTAAGCAAACTTGCTGAACGCGTTCCTAATCACCTTCGCCTCCTACAACACACACTTCAAATTACGCCTCTACAGGCGCTTACGAAAACTAAAGCATAATCTACTCGGTAGTTAGTAACCTATTGGACACGACTCTTAGTTTTTTTTTTTTTTATTTTTTTTAGCGGCCTATTTTAAAATGTGGCGAAATCTGCAGAAGCGGTATATTGCAATCGCCGTAGACCAAGTTCGGATTGAAGGTGCTTTTGCACCGGTACAATATACTTATATGGGATTACAATTATGTATTAGTAATGTATACTGTACAAACATGCTAGTGTTAACAACTGAAAACAGATGTTTTATGTAAACACGCGGGAGCCTACGTTTGTTTACTTTCTACGAGCTCATTCAAATGTTTCGTCTCTTGAAGGCTATCTACCCTGCTCCTGAGCAGGATAGATATGGCTAGATGCGGCGAAGAGATCCGAGTTGAATATTTAGGTATTTTGAACGCAGGTCGACTGTACTCGCATAAGGTTTTTGAATGCTTTTACAGTAATGTCTACTCTAAAGAGTAGTTCGAGTACGGTTTTCACAAATACCTTCTGCTTTTAAAAATACAGATGGCCTAGGATTAGTAAACAATACCAAGAACTTCTCCTGCCACCGTAGTTTATAAAACACTGTAGCATTACATGATTAGAGGAAGGTTATGTAGTTTTAAAATGAATGACAAATATCCAGTCGCGGCGCAGCAGAGTTATCCTTGGCCCAGTCAGACGGGACACGCCAATAACGTAGGAAGAACATCAGAGCTGGACGAGTTACTGAAGCTTAACAGTTTAACTTTATACCCACGGTAAATCTGCGCCCCTAAGCATGTCCGTTAGAAAAAAATGTTTACACTGCGTCTCAAAATGGTTAAAAAAATATTTTCCAGACTTTTGTATCTAGAAATACACCAGTATTATTTGCAAAACGCTGACCCCCCTTAGCTCAGTTGACTGCGCGGCCAACTTTGGTACGAGGGGTTCTGGGTTCGATTCTCGGGCCAGGCTGGGTGTTAATTTGTGTTCGTCCGAATGGTCTGAAATAATTGTCTGTATATGGAATTGTCTTTAGAAGAATATTCCCGTCTGTCTAATTGCTCCTGAAACCTCATGTGATAGCTGCACTATTGGTCGGAGGGCTTTCATTGCCATGGGCCACAAAAAAAAAATTTTAATATTCGCAAAAGAAAAACGGAGATATTTTCATCATACTTTGTCCCATACTGACACAAAAAAAATTATACGGCCGCCCCTTACAGTCTACGACGAAAATACTGCGCGCGTAAGTTCTCCGAGCATACAATTGATGTTATTCTCGACGCTAGTGTACGTTAAAATGACCTTCCATAATTTTTTTTTGTTTAAATAGCAATCCTGTTGTTATTTCAGATTTAGGCCCGGTTTCACCAACAGCAGAAGGTTTTACACGTTAAATCGTATGTTAACCCTGTTTTTAACAAATGTTAAATGATTAACAGAGGTTGGTGAAACCGGGTCTCAGTGTTTCAACTAAGGTGGCTGTCTGGGTGACCGCATTTTGAGCGTTACAGGCCTAGAAATGCGGACTAAGAGTGCGTGGTAGATAAATAAACGCTGAAAACCTCTATTGTATTCTACACTTTTTTCGAAGCCAATATGGATAAAATACTCAATGACAATCCTATATAATGGTATTTACCAACTTTATGAGTAAATATCTATCCAGAATTACTAATTCGTTACGTGTGATCTCTTGCACCGCAGTTAAATGCACGAGGTTCCGCCGTCAGAGATTGTGCCTCAGAAGTTCGCAACACTGGAAAGAATTATGTTCAGAACGTTGGCTAAAACTATGTCTAGGATTGCTATTAGATTAATACCTCCAGCGTTGAATTATGCACCATGCCATCTTAAGTCCTCCAACGCGCAGAATACACCCACCCAAGCGGCCACCTTACGGTACTTAGCTAAGCCTCCACTGTCATATTGCCCAATGATTCTTGCTGAAATGTTGAATAAGGAACAAATTAAGATAAATTCATCACGGCAAGACGTCATGCACTCGACCAGAGTCCACGAACTGACCCCGCATCGTTGACTGTTTGCAGGAGGAGTGCGGCGACAGCGGCGACGAAGGCAAGTACCCGTTCCTGGACGCCATAGCTGACGACGACGAGCAGTGGAGCGACATGGGGGAGCAGAGCCTGGCGGGCAGGGTGCGTGTTAAGAGGGCCCCATACACGTGGGCAGACGACCTGTATGTCCCGGGGGAGGTCCACCCTTACGTCGAGTACGAGTATGTCGCAGCACAGGCCGACGACGACCACCACGATGACGATGTTCCACAGTCCCGCGCCGACAACGCGGGGCAACTTACAGGTTCCAACAACAGAGAAGAAGATCTGAACGTCGAGGAACCAGGATACCCTCGCAGCAATTACAGAACGGAACTTACAGGTTCCAACAACAGAGAAGAAGAAATTAATGTCGAGGAACAAGAATACCCTCGAAGAAATTATAGAACGGAGAACGATGAACAGAGTCTAGGAAGTAACGACAAACTGAAACGTTTGTCTTCCACTCCAAATATCTGGACTCCTGATCAGGTGGGAAGAAAATTGCGAAAACAACACCAGTCGCAAAAGGATTCGACACGCATATTTTGGACGAACGACGGGAAATACGAAACACATTCCGACCAGAACGATGTCAACCACCTACACCTCAAACGAAAATGCCTGCCGACGAAACTAGCGTATCCTGCAGCACGGAAAACACCGAGGACGCAGCGTCTACCGCACTTAAGTGATATACCACGACTTGTACCTCTGTCACAACTACCACAGAAACCTGAACCAATGCCACAGCTCGAACTGGCAATAACTCAGCCAGAACAAGCAACATCATACATAGAACAGCCATTAGCTAACCAAGATCACGTAATTTCACATACAGAACAGTCATTAGCCCATCCAGAAAAAGCAACATCGCATATAGAACAGGCATTAGCACAGTCAGAACATGAGATATCAAATACGAAACAGCCAATGGACCAGATAGAACAAGCAGTATCACATATAGAACATCCAATGCCCCAGCCAGAGCAAGGCATACCACGTATGAAACAGTCGCCAGAACAAGAAATAGCATTTATAGAAAAGACAATGGCCCAGACAGAACAAGACATGTCACGTATGAAACAGCCAGCGGACCAGCCAGAACAAACAATGTCACACCCAAAACAGCCAACATCACAGCCAGAACAAGCAATATCGCAGCCAAAAGCCCAACCAGGACCGCTAACATCACAATCAAAGCTAGATCAGTCGGTACTACAGCAGCTAATGCCACTGTCAGAACCACGACAAAACCCAAGAACAGACTTCCTAGACACGCTTAAAGGGGCATCCTTCCTAAAACAGCTCGGTCTGAGACCGGACGAAGCACAGGTGGATAAGCTGGTATTGCCGCCACTAGACTTGACTAAGGACCAGGAGGACGACAACGAGGACTACCTAAAAGGACGGCTGGCGTGGAAAGTGGTCGACGGCATCTTACATCGCGAGCACGGCGCCTCAGTGAGACAAGGTCTACCAGCCAGGACACGACCTCGCCCACCACTGCAGGTTTCACGACGCACAGACGTGGAACAGAGGCTGCGCAGTATACTGGAGGAGGCTCTGCGCAAGGCGTGGGCAGAGAGCGGCGAGCACGAGCTGCCCCGCGACCTGGCAGACTTTCTGGCGTGGACGGTGTCGGCGACGGCGAAGGGGCGCCCCTCCAGGACGAAGGACGTCGCCTCAGGTGCTCGCCTGCTGGAGAGGTTGCTCGCACGACACGCCGCCCTGGGGCAACGTGAGCAGGCCGTCGTGCGTGGACAGCACGACCTACTCGCGGGCTTACAGCGGAGACTCGCGGTTTACATACGCTCCCTCCCAGCTCGTCGCCTACCTTCGTGGAGGAACTACAGGTTGCGGCACGTCTGGGACGAGGAGCCACTCCCTCACCAGCACGGCGTGGGTACAGGCTAGACGAGATTCTGTAGACGACAAGCTACGTCTCTCACTGACTACACTCCATCCTGGGCACAGGTGCCCAACATTTCTTTTGTATCTCTTTATGTACTTTAATAAACGCTTTTACAAAACTTCTTGTACAACACTACTCGTGTCCAACAAAGAGTGTACACTTGACCAAGTATGCTACATGGGCCTGGACCCGAGGCTGGTGCTCCTGGCAACACGTCACACGTAATATTTGAAGAACAGGACTACACCAACGTGGCCGCTGCTGTCAACCGACTCCAGGTCGCCAGGTGGTTTTTCTCGTTTCGCTATCGTCGTTCATCGAATTCCTCAAACGAGTTCCAATGTTAAGGTGTAATTTCAGCGAGCCTGGCCACGGCTTGTTGCTACATTTCCTGTCATTACTGTCAATTTTTCTCATAAACAGTTTTTTTTTTTACATACACCATTGCGAGCGAATGCTGCAGTGCTGCAGAAAAAACTCCACAGTAAAAATAAAAGCAAATAAGTAGTTTCTTTCCTTGATTTAATTTTTATTGTGAGGTATTTCAGCAACACGGCCAAATTCGCTTGCAATGGCGAATGTAAATAACAACCTAGGTTGCAATACCAAACAATTGCAGGAATAAAATATCACAGTCCATTTATCAGCTATCTGTTTGGCACTGTTTTTCGCACTTATGGAAACTGGAGTCCAGATGTCGCTTAGTGTATATCCACCTTCCTTGGCCACGTTACAATATTTTTTTTTTATTTCTATGGTTTCTCGTATGTACCAGTTCTTGTACCATAAACCAAAGCAATTTGGTCATGGACGGTTACATTTTCTATTTCTGAATTTTGACTCTTATGTCGTTTAGTACAGAAAGTTTCAAACATTAACTAGACGGTTCAAAGATAATTTTTTAAAGACCCGGCTCCAGTTATCTATTTATTTACCAAAACACACCAAAACAAATATTTTAAGTACGTCGAAGTAACCCCATACTGGGCAAGATGTAAATAAATATCGTATGAGGAGGATGTCCGAGCACTAGGGTATCGTACCTCGGATGGAGACTTACACAACTGGACGACTGTAGACATATGCTTTCTTCTGAAGTCTGAAATGAAATGTGGTCCTACAATGGAGAGGCGCAGAAATGAAAGGGGCAGATCAAACAGGAGATCCCCGAGAAAACCCGCCGACAAGCGGCATCATTCAATTGGCCAGAGTAACCCAGACTTACATTTACTGTGGTTTGAGGTGTTGGATATTGTCTTAAGGGCTCCGCCTACCTGTTCGTTAAAGGTTCACAAGTGACGAAGCTATAAGGGTGACCTTGGAACGTACATTAAATGCCGCATCGCTACGAGTCAAGCGCTGAACTAAACTGTATGTATTTTTTTGTAAATACGACAAGGCATTACTTTGTATTTTTACAAACTTTTGCAAATGTACAAAAATTGTTCTTGTAAAATTATTTGTTGATTAAATTACAAGGATATCCTTTGCAAAAAAAAATCAGTCTACCAAAATCGCCGGAAATTACACAGCTATAAACAAATGACATCCTCTGGAACGCAATTTTCTGGGATAAATTGAATTTTCTTATTGATTGCATGCTTCAAACTTTCAAGAAAAATATTGGTATCCCCGAATTGTGTATTGAAAAACTAAGTAGCGAGTAAGTCAATGTGGTTTAGAGGTGAAATGCGTAGTACCAAAGCGCGGATATGCGGGTTCAAAACTTAGTAGTCTACTACCATTAATCATTGTTTTTAATATCAGACAATTCGATATAAAATTAATGTACTCGAAAGTTAACCTGCAAATGAATTTAGAGCTAAATATATATATTTAAAATATAACGTGTTTTCCTTATTGCAAGTACAAATACAAGGTTATACACCTCGTTATTTGAAAAACAAATAGTTTGAATATTTTACCCAAGGATAACCACTGTAGGTTTACGAGAAGCACAAAAAAATATACAGAGTGGCACGCAAGATTTCCACCGGTCTGTTTTACTACAGGACTGTAAGCTGTGACCATATAATTGTACTGGTTGGAAGTGTGTAGCAAAGTTCAGTGTACGGTTCTATCTGAACTGCACATACATCCGGTTAGTACAGTTCGAAGTACGAAGTACAGTTTAGAAGGCGGTTTTTAAGCCTCTGTTTCAGTCGTCATATTCAAATTTATTATTTTTCGCTTCTTTGGAATTCTGTGAAGAAAAAATGTTAATTCGGCGACTATACCGCAAATTCTATTTACCTTGAGCTACAATACAAGAATGGCAGTAGAGCTAGTAATGTGTAGTTAGGTAGAAATTGTCGGGCAAATTATGAATATAATAAAATCTACCACACAGATTGCAGCGTAATGGTAAGTTAACAGCTAAATCGCAAAGTCTATACTGTAGCGAAGCGTAAATAGAATTTGAGTAATAATAGCATATTTAATATATATCTTCTCTTCTCAGAACTAAAAAAAAAAGCGGGGGAAAAAAAATTTAATATGGCGAATGAAACCGAGCCTTGAGCAATGTTGGAGGGCTTAGGAAAAAGATTTTAAAAAATTAAAATTGTGTCTCAATAATAGGATTCCGTCCTTATTCGAAGTGTGTTTTCAAATATGTAGAATATAAGTAGAAAAAAAAGTGAAAAAGTATTTGCGAGCACATTGAAGAGTGTGTTGGGCGACACCAATCAGCTAGTCGACATGAACGTTGCGAGTAGTTGCTACTGAGAGTTATGCTGTTTCTGAGTGTGGGTGTGATTTCGACATCGCTGCCGTATGTGGCAGATACTGTCCTCCTGTACCTGAACCCTTAGGTATAATGGTCTGAGTGTGGGTTTTATACTTCTACAAACGTCCTTATGACACGACGATACAGGCAGAACGCAACCACCACCGGTGTGGCGCCCACAAGACTGCCCGCGGCCTTCTCGTGTTTAAATAATCTCCTTCGGCTTGGCTTGGCAGTCGAGTTGGCGGGAGAAGATAGGGTGGAGAGGGTTAGGGACGATGTAATTACCATCCTCGTATAACTGATGACGAGGGTGCTGCCGCCGTGTATCGATCCCGGCGTCGCGACGCCTCGGGCCGGCAGGACGTTCACTGACCAGGGGCGTATGTCAGCCGTGTTGTTTACGTACAATGACGCCCGAGTCTAGATACACGCCTCACACCAATATATCCCTCATGTTACCTTTTTTACTAAATATTTCAATCTACACTTGACTGTTTAACATCGAGGAAGCTCTCTCCCCACCCCCTCTACATCGACCCTGGCGACAGCAACAGATAGGTACCGCCTATTTCGCGAAAATATTTTATTGTTTTATTTAGCGTTTTGCGTGTCCTCGAATAGCACGAGGTCTTGGTAAAGATACACGTGGGGGGGGGGAGTAGGAGTCGGCCACGGTCTGTTAAAGGAACCATCCTAGTATTCGCCTGGAGTCATTTCGGAAAACCCTAGAACGCCGCAATCGGACAGACGTACGGAGTCACAATAATCGTATTCTGATTGGTGCAGTCGAACGAGAATGAACAAGTCACGCTGCCAATAACCATGAAGCAAAGCTGCCGATGTGCTCGTGATACACTGAAACAAAGTGGTGCACAAATATTTTCGCAACAAAATCGTGGCCCTACCTATGCAGTGAAGGGCCTTATACGTTAAATTATCTCAGGTGGGTACATTACCAATCAGCACTGATATGTTTGTTCATCTGGGCGCGGTCCACATAGCTATGAGATCTGCCATGCTGTTTTTCTTTAATTCCCTTAAGACTGTGAGCAAATAAGTACATTCATTTCCGTTCCCGAAAAAAGAAACATTTATTAAGGTGGCTGCTAGTTGGACATATTTGCACGCCGAGATCTAGAAGAGTGGACGCGGTAAGGACGAGACAACCCGAGCATTGTGTCTCACCTAGCCTCTACGCGCAAGCCGGCGTGCAGTTTCCTCACCTACAACTCGCCTCTGTGAGATATTCAGCTATTTTATGACGTTAATATATAGTTAAACGTGTACTGTACACACATATGCCTTTTAAAGTATTCTGCGGTAAGACTTTAATACCTAAGAAATACCCATTTTGGCCATTTTAGGCTGCTAGAAAATATGCCTGAATGATTATTGGTGAATCTGAAATGGGTTGTATACATTCGCGTAACACACTTGAATGCTATTCCTACACAGACGTCGCTCATGCGCGTTGGGCAGTTTCGACCGAAATTCAGCACACCCCTTAACGGCCATCTTAGCCCCTGGCACTTAACTATAATAAATGTTTCTTAGAACCATTATTTTTCATTTATTTCAAACAATTGCAAATAGTTCGAATATTTTTCAAACCACATGCTTCGAAATAAATTGAGGCTATGTACAGTCACACGATACACAAATTTGCCAGAGCGTTATTTAAAAACAGTGTACCGTTTAGTAGCAGAAAATTATTTTGCTTCATTTTGGTTTATTCTGACAGTAAAAATGTGGTAATTCTGGGGGGAAAATCTAAAAATTCATTTGGTGTATTGCAAAAAAAAAAAAAAAAATTCAGATACAAACGACGACATACCAGTGTTAAAACAGTAAGAATGGATTTTTGATATATGTATTAATTTGCGTAGAAAAAAAAAACATTTTGAAACCACTGCAATGCCTCTATTTCTGAACCTCTAACACGCAGGTTGGCGGCGCCATTAAGACAGCGTGTCATAAAAAATCCGCGCGCTGACGTTTATTGTACTGTACAACAATTTTCAAGTCAAAATTGAAAACCCGTGTTTGAAAAATCCTACAACACATAGCACATTTGTAGTTAGGTGTACAGGGAAACATGTATTCCTAAACGCCTGGTACATTCAGTTGTCTTAGTGACATTATATTGATAACTAAGTGAACTGCAGTATTTAATGAAAACAACAATTTCATATTACACGTAACGGTTTTGTCCCCAAGATGGACGTAGCCTCAGTTTGTCAGATGTGCCTAGTCGGAGCTGCGGTAAGAGTATTTACGTGTTTATAGGTCTAAGTTATTAATATCCAATTCAATCTAAATGCTAATTTACAACACAATTCACAAGGAACAAACTATAACTACCGCCTGAAAACACGAACGGGTGTTACAAAACATCGGGTTTATTTATTATTCGAAGAAACACGGCGCGAGGAAAACAAGGGGATTTTTTTTGGACAACAACCTCTAAATAATTTGTTGAGTCCAAACTCAATTTTTAGAAGAACCGCAATCGCCAAGTGATTTGGAGAGAAGCCAATGTTGAAGAGAAACATCGCGCTCCTGGGAGAATATAGTCTTCAAGCTCGTCTGAGACAGACTACGAGTTTCTCCACCCACGTGGTCTTCGCACGGCCAAGTATTACGTCATTCAGCCTCGTTATATGGCCCAGTTGACTGGTAGGAACCACGTGTAGCGCAGATATTCACCGCTAGTCGCCGGAGTCACAATAATGTATAGAGTAATGTATATCGTATGAGGGCACCTATTTGAGCGTCTACAGACATCGGCTTGCCTCCGAGGATGACAGACATGACATGAGGTCCTATACAGACTGGGCCAAAAGTCCCGCACCATAGGCAGTTGTTTTGCAGTTGTGTTCTACATGTTGAAGGTGAACCATGCGGACCACTGAAGATCTTGTCGAGATTATCCTGCTCTGTGGAACATGCACGATCGCCTGCAGTTGTGTTCTGTGATGTTTCACGCACATTCTATGATTTAATTCAAAAACATTTAGTGTAGCCAAGTTGTTCTTCCTATGATGCGGGACTTGAGGGGCATCCTGTACTTGAGGTAAGATTAACTATACAACAGGCTAGAAAGAAAAGGTGTTTTCTTATGGGATAGTTTGGCACAGGGAACATTTCTGCCGTTAGCTTCGCAGCTATCAGTAAGGAACCAGAAAAATACAAAACAGTAGTAAAATTAAATTTAAATTGGCTTGGAAGTTACAAAAGTCGTGTAACTTAATTTTAATGTGAAATTAAACCAATTTCGCGTTTTAAATGATCAACTTCGTGTAATTTAAAATTAAGGAAAGCTCTGTGATTGGTTAGTTTACGCCCATTACCGAAACCAGCGCTCAAGCTACAGAAATTTTCCCTGTGACAAACTTTTAACATCGATGTTCGTAGGCTTTCACGGCCGTTGTCTACAGGGTCTAGGCAACTGGGTTGAAGCCGCGTCAATGTCAATAGTTACTGCGACTAGAAACTTCACCCTTGAAGATGGAAGCTGCAATGCTTTCCGAAACGTCGGGAAGAAATGCGACATTGGCGCTGCTACAACCCAGAAGCCTAGACCTTGTTTTAACAATGATCTTTCTAACCTGTAGTTGAATTAACTTAGTTGAGGAGCGCCGCAATGAGAAGAGCAGGGACCGTCGACCATTGGCGTCGTCCGCCACGATTCCAACATGCGGAACTCCAGAACACTGCCTCGCCGGGGATCGAACACGGATCGCCTTGGTGAGAGGCGAGTGGTCTGACAGCTCTACTGCCGCGGTCTCTTACTCGCTACGTGAATTTCGTTGAAGCAGCACGTACACAAAACAAGAGGTAATCTCGTACGAATATCACAACAAAGTCCATCGAAAATATTCCACAGAGACATCCAGCAAGTTTGCCTGTTGCCTGGAGAATAACTGATGAGTTCTGTTGACATTATACAGTCATTACGTTAGTTTAGCGACGCACCCCACGCTCTCCATATGCGTGGTAATGTGCGGGGAAAACACACGTTTTTACTCAACTATTTCACATAAGCCCACTGTGCTGATGTACGAAAAGTAAGCTCTTCGGACAAGGATAGAACATCATTATTAAGGTTCTTATCTAGGTAGGCTGCGTTGGGGTATGCGAGGCACAAAACCGATGTAGCGTTAAGAGTGCCGTCGGTCGGCGTATGTAATACATTATCGCCTCTACACGCAAACCCAAGAACTGGCAGAGTTTTACTGTAACTTATTTTCCTATGGGACTTAAGCTGTGACAGTATTATTTTATTTGCGATACTTATGGCTCAAATTCCAACGCTTATTTCTATTTTTTTTTTTTTTTTTCGAATCCGGTTGGAATATTCTTAGATACGGCAGTTTAAAAAAGCTGGTTTTCGCCATTTTGAGAGTTTTGGAAATCGTGTTACCAATAACCAATCCTAATTTTAAACTGATAGAAATATTGTTTGAAATATGTTTTCTTTTCGAAGATGTACAAACGTAATGTGCGTTGAGATGTTTCTTCCACGTATGATTACTTGTATGCTAACACAAGTACAAACGGCCACTTCAGACTGCCGTACTTCAGAATGTAATAGCAGGATGCATGTGAAACTCTGCAATGAACTTTGCTAGAAACTTTCCATCAATAAAATTATACGGTCACCCCTTACAGTCGCATAGTAAAAATATATCAGCGGGAATCAAAAACGCGAGTTCAGCGTTTGGTTCGTAGTGACGAAGCGCCATTTGATGTGTGTTGAAGGTCGCCCTTATATCTTCATTACTTCTTAGTTTCTAACTCACAAAACTGAAGACGGCGCACTTAATCTGGCCGGTCTTTTGCTATTATCTCCTTGTATTGTTTATTATGCATCAATACTTGGTTTCATGCGCTACCTACATCGTTTCAAACCCACTCGCTCATTCTTAACGCGAATTTAGTTTCAGGAAAATAACATTTGTGTCAGTTATTAAAATAACGTTTATCACGTGTGAGAAATGTTAATTCGTTAGCGTAACAGACTAACAAGGAAGTATTTCTCAATATATGTAGTAAATGAATGTAATACAAATTTACAAAATATTAATTATTATCATTCATAATAATATATGGCGAAGTTAAGGCATGTATCCTTCTCTTACACTCAACCATTTTTGTTACAAACGCAGAGAAACAACATGATAAAAAATTGACGAAAAATAAATACGACAATTGCAGGAAGAAAAGTCTATAAACCACTTAGACAACTAGTGAACAGAGACACGTAACTAATACAATCATATGATCTTTGAAAGAACTGTGCAATGGGAGTGCATGACTGGATTTATTTACTTGGACATACTCCATTGCGAAATATATGACTGTCAAAAGGAAACTAAAAAATAATACAAGAAAACATAAATAAGCAGAGTATGCTTTATTCATCAGGATACATACACAACATGAAATTCCAAAACTGGAATCTGGTCAGATAAAAACAAGGAACGAACAGAAAATAAAAAGAAAATAACAAAGATTGTTATTTTATTTTTATTTTCTGTTTGTTCCTTGTTTAACAAAGACTGTTATTTTCTTTTTATTTTCTGTTTGTTCCTTGTTTTTATCTGACCAGATTCCAGTTTTGGAATTTCATGTTGTGTATGTATCCTGATGACTAAAGCATACTCTGCTTATTTATGTTTTCTTGTATTATTTTTTAGTTTCCTTTTGACAGTCATATATTTCGCAATGGAGTATGTCCAAGTAAATAAATCCAGTAATACAATCATAAAAATTAAAATAAATATAAAACTTACAAAAAATAAAATAAGAAAAGGTAATGTAAAACAAACAACAAACCACAACTCTCAATTAATTTTAAAAATTTTAACGTTATGTAGCGGCAACTTTATAAAATATTAACTAAATGAACACACCAAATAGTTCTTGCAAAGTCGTACGATCTTATAAAGGTAATAGAACTAGCATTAACGACAAAAATATTTGAAGTATCTGGGGATTACATGACATGACTAAGGCCATGGTATTACAGATTGTTGATGGTAAAGATAGCACTTTTAAAGACCGTTTCCACTGATAATGTATTGTGCAGTGGTCACCGATGACAATTGTAAGGCACGAAGAAACTTGTACATTGAGCTTATTACTGAACACTGCTATGTTTACATTAACAAGTGTCAGAAATAGGCTTGACGGAATAAAATAGCCAGGACTTAAAATAGTTGGCAGGCTACAGACTAGCAGCAGTGGACCAAGTAGAAAGGATGCTGTTTTTTTCCCTAACTTACCCTAACTACTGTGTTATGTGTGAGGCCCGGGGAAGGAGCGGGACTAAGTGCGCGTCTCAGGGCTGAACCCCATACGCCTACAAGGGGGAAGTTTCATGCAGAGGAGGCATGCATCGCGGCAGAGAGGGATTGGGCAGACATGGCCGCGATTGGGGCCATGTCTACCTTCCTAAGTGTACCTATAGCTAAGCCATACTCTAAGAAGAGCGAGGGAAAAACCGGCATATTACCGTAAAAACCCTCTCGACAGAATAGGAGTGTACATGCATCAAAAATAAAAATGGCACTGGAAAAGTAGGAAGGTCCAGGTTGATAGTAGAGTTGTGAAGTAAGAGTTTAACTGTATTTAATTTATTTAATTTCCTTTTGTTTTCTTTTAAGGAGGGCGCTGGTTTTAACCAGGGCACTGTGGGTTAGCACAGTGCTCTGGTGGAGGACGAGGTTTAGGATGCTGGTAAAGCACGGGAGCTGGCATTATACTGTGCTCAGCCATATAGTGGTTGTAGAAGGGGAAGGCTCTTGTTTGTCCCTGCAACATCCCCACACCCCTGGACCACAGTGTTCTTTCAACTCCGCGCACCTGGGGCTTGGCGGTCCCCACACAAGAGCACAGCAGGTCCTCAGGGTCGCACGGCTGGTTTGCATCCCCTCACCTCCTCCCACAACCCCTTGTAGCGTCATGTGAGACCTCGCATCTATGCGACACTACACTGCGTGTCTCCCCTCATGCCTCCTCTATAACATTACACCGCTGTTGCCAGGTCCTTTACGACGAAATATCGTTTCACTCCTTGAAATTATCGTACATTGTTGGCTTGAGTAAAATATTTATTAAAAAAAACATTCTATTGTTCATAAGCTAACTATATATTATATTAAATTGTGAAAATAGTAACTATTCGAGTCAGATACACGTGCAACCAATTTGAATAACAACCGATATTACCTTTTCGAAGGACTTCTGTGTAGTCTCCAGAATTCTTGTAATTTTCTCATGCTATTTGCACACATAGGCTGTGTAAAAACTTGTACTATGCGATAGCAGATGTTAGGAGTAACATAATATATTGCTATTAGTCTCTCGACTTCGCTGTAGAAACACATTGCGGTGTATAAATGATGGTACGTATGACGAAAATAAGGTTCAAAAAGATAATTATGGTACGACCGGGCAACACTTGATTACACTCACCCGTAAACAGGCTCTTTACCATTGTCCACCATATTTGTTTATCAACCATACAAGATGGCCTCCGTAGCGTGGTCGACAGTATACCGACCAACGGTGCCAGAGGTCCTGGGTTAGAACCCCAGCACGGGCATGGATGTTTGTGTCGTTTACCTATAGAGCGTCCCAACCTTAGATTGCAGTACCGAGCTTATGGCGCGCGCTGTTGCCAGATCGCAGCCACGTTACGATGTTCGGGAGTTGCACTACTTCAGAATTTTAAGCTTTAAAATATTACATTCTTTATTATTCTAGTTCATATTACTATTTGTATAGCATCAAGCTTCAAAATATGTGATTAATGACATGTTCCATTACCTTAAAATAAGAAACAATTCACATACTCCACTGATATTAATTCACTACATGAAAAGAAATAATTATCATATACATTTTAATTATTATAGCAATTGCTGACAAAACGAAATGTTTCTTCCGTTTTAGTAGCACCTTGTCTAAAGACAAAAACGTGGTTGGAGTAGTTGAGTATGCAATTGATCATTCAAAACCATTGTTGTAAAAAATGTTTTTGTCACTGTTATTGTCTGCTAAGAAAACATTTAAAGCGGAGAGGGGTGTTATTTATTTATTTCGACGTTTTTACGTGCCTTCGCACAGCACAAGGTCTTGGTAAAGATACACGAGAGGAAAGGAAGTAGACTCGGACATGGTCTTTGTTAAAGAACTATCCCAGAATGGCCTGGAGAGATTTCGGGAAACCATGGAAAACAAAAATCAGGATGGTCAGAGCCAGGCATTGAGCCCGGGTCCTCCCGAATGCGAAGCGAGTGTTTTACCACTGCTGCACCACGCTCAGTTATTGAACGAAGAGTATATTAAAGTTCTGCCATGATGTCAACTTAGGCGTCTCACTCATTTCCACTACTTCTCCGAAAATTATATCTTACGCCTAAACGAGAGCATATATAAAACAATATGTTTAACAGCATTGTTTAATTTTGTTTTTTCAATTTATTATGTAGTTTTTCAATACTTAAACGTCAAGTTGAAGGTAATTACGAATTTTCGTCAGTCAAAAACTTACCGAAACCAGATACATTTTTTCAAGGAAACTAATTGGACGACGTAGTAAAACCTTATAAACAAACTGTATGAAAGTTAAATTTTTATATTGGCTCAAATTTAGGATTTTAAAAATAGTTACCATACAAGTAGTATACATTAAAAACCATTGCCTTAAATCTGATTACGGGAATTATTTATTGTTTGTCTTTCCTTTGTTATTTCAATTTTTCATGTTTTTTGATGTACTGTGTTGCTATTGTTTATTTCTACTAGCGTAAATGGTTTGTTTGGAACATACTGTTTCTTCTAGAGCTTCCGTAATGAGTTAATAATATGTGAAAAATACTGACACAAGATCAATACAATATTTCGCTCTCTTTCTCGTAGCCTACTTATGGTACGACTTTTCATTGTTTTAACTTCCATACAAATAATTGTAACCAAAAATTACACACGTAATTTTGTTTCAAAAATTAATAAACATATACAACGAATCGCTCGGCTGCGAGACACTGTAGTTTCACTGCTGAACCAGTTTAGGACACCGGGCGAATAAAACTGCTGACTAAAGGTAGTCTGAATCTTATTTATTAACCATTTCCAGGCGAAGAAGGTTGCAGGCTGGCCACTGCCATTTATTAACTGTAGACAGTAGCTTGTATTTCTCTTGTATGCTGCTTCGCCGCTGATACTTAGTTTTTCTTCAGTTCTGCCTCGCCTGCTTAGAGCAGTGTTCTCGGGTTGTTAGTCAAGTCACCAGTCATTTCACAGCTACAGCAGCGTATTACGACCAGAGACCAGAACAAATAACAAGGTGCAGTGCAAACACTCTCCGAGCATGACGTTCACATTTTATACGCGGAATAGGATAAATAACAGGCATTACAAAAACAGTTCATTTTTCATACGATGACGGTTCTTCCTACTCGCGTATTGTACGCGGAAATTTTACCCAAGTGCCGCAAGAATTCGACAAATAACTACACTTGAAAATTTATTATAGTCTGTTGCGTATACTTTAGTATGTTTTGGAAATTTTTGGACGTTTACTGTTGATAGCTAAGTGATACCAGTCACGTGCTACACACTTCTCGTGACCTCGAAAAAAAAACATTTACTGAAGTTGTGTAACTGAGTATAACAGTCGTTGTTCGCATTATTTAAGGGCGCGGTCTACCGCAATTTTCGTCATCATTATTTTATTTTGTATTTGTACCAGATATTTTTTTCTTATTTTAGACACAAAATGTGACTAAATTTGACTCTTATGAAAATTTTTTATCTCTCATAGTTTTCGCGTAATGGCTTGATAAAGTCATATTTTGCATGTTTCCGTTTTAACGACTACACTAAAACCAACTGATATACCAAACTCAAAAAAATCACAGTGAATAAAGACATTGTAGGCTACAATTACATGCTCATAAAATTAAAGAATAAAAATTATTTGTATTTAAAAAAATATATATTGAATTTTTTAAATTTTTATTTTCAGTTAGAGCATTTTTTTTTTAATTCAAATAATTTTCATTCTTTAATTTTATGAGCATGTCATTGTAGCATGCAATGTCTTTATCCTCTGTGATTTTTTTGAGTTTGGTTTATCAGTTGGTTTTAGTGTAGTCGTTAAAACGGAAACATGCAAAATATGACTTTAACAAGCCATTACATACGCGAAAACTTTTGAGAGGTAAAAAAACTTATTAAGAGCCAAATTTAGTCACATTTTGTGACTAAAATAAGAAAAAAATATCTGGTACAAATAAAAAATAATGGTGATGAAAATTGCGGTAGACCGCGCCCTTAACGCATCGTTCTTTAACGTAGGGCGTAAAAATCCAGAGATCATCTAAGTGAGTGGTACACTTAACTTCGACGGTTGAATTTGCGAAGCAGAAGAAATTTTGACTGTTGGTTGCTTTTTTTTTTTTATTTTTTATTCTGTTGACAATATTTCAACTAGGCACTTGCAAAACTCACTTGTTTCGCCTGTGTTATTATTTTTTTAACAGTGTCAATTGTAGAATGTGTGTGATATATAAGGTTCAGTGTAAGAGAAGGCAAAATTGCCTTAACTGCACCAAATAAAGACGTTTTATTATTATTATTATTACTATTATTATTATTATTATTGAATAAAGTGCTTCACGGCAACTCTCCTGGTTACCTACTTTCCTTTCTCTCACATAAAGTAAGCTCGTTGAAAATATAATAGCAAATAATTAATAAAACCCTATAAAACTAATTATTTTTCTAACTCTTTTTAGTGTCTCGGCTGCAAGACTATGGAATGAGGTGAGCCAGAACATTCGTGGCGAGGACTATAATTTAGTAAACAAAAGTATAGCCTAAATCAATGTCTCCATCAACCACTTCAAGAGGAAGCTGTTGCAGTGCTTGCTACTGTGTAACCAACGATCTCCAGAGTTGACATCTTGAAAGAATGTTTATATGAATGTACGTGTACATTAATTGTATCATTCTTAGTATGTTTTAACAACTAAAACAATATCATGTTTTCACGTGCCTGATCAGCGTGGCTGTCTCTTGTAAACATGAAGGCTATTATTGTTAGTACAGGTAGTATAGTCTATTACTATTGTTCTTTGAATATTTATCCCTAGATCACGGTCATAGAAGAACAGGTCTGGAAACTCGCCTATATAACAATGTATTTTGCTTGACCCCCTTGTTGTTTGGCTGTAGTTCACCAAGTTACCGAGAATGTTGTACTTTTTGGCGCTGTAATCCGGGCGGTCGGACTCAACTCCGCCCACTTTTTTCCACTGTCAACATTATAAAGTAAATAAAGATTTCTGGGGCCATGATTTGAAATTGTGAGCCAAGGAAGTGTTTCATAAATTGATAAAAAATACGTTTTGATAAATTGTTTATCTTAGTGAGGGGAAGTGGGCGGAATTTGAGCTTGACCGCCCGGCCTCTGGTGCAGTGAACCGAACTAGGCTTGGTCCAGCAGTATCTGTGCAGCCCTTGTGATGGTAATATATCTGCCTTCCAGCTGCGAGGAGATACTCTCAGTACAGACCCCATGGCTGAGGGGGAGATGCAGGCTGTGTAGCAGCTGCTACGTATCTCCGAGGGGCGGAGACCTGCTCCACACACCTCCCTTCCCCCGCTTCATACCCTGGTACGTCAACCTTGGAACAGGTGGCCCAGCTCCAACTATGCTGCAGGTGTACGCCACTTTGCGCAACCGTCTAACTGAGCCGTCCAGCGAGTTTATTACTTTCGCACGTGTTTTATTTAGCATTACATTACGCGCATTCACTTGGTAGTTCTCCACGGTCGATATGCATGTCTCGACAGGTTACTAGCCCAGTTGTTCTAGGTACATGGCGTCGGAACGGTGTTGTACGGCGTTATGCATAAACATACCAAACACCAGTTTTTAGTTATACATGCTACAAGTTTTTCATATTTGAATCCGTCTTGTAAAACGTATTTTAGTCCCATAACGTCAACATTTATGACAGCAGGATATGAGATTAAAGTACTATTTATAAGATTGTTGTAAAGCAGAATAATATTTTATACATAATTTAGAGTTGCGATTTGTCTGTTTAAGCGTTAACACCAGCCAATTAAGACAATACAAATTTTGAAATAATAATAATAATAATAATAATAATAATAATAATAATAATCTCCCACCATGCAATAAAGACTGAATAACGCCTCATATCAATTTTATCATACACACATAATCGGAAAAGGTAGAGTTTCTATTAAGAGACATTTGCCGGTAATTCAACATGCCATCAATTTAACACATTAAAATTAAAAATTTCTACAAAGAGATGACACAGCCTCTTAAAGGTGTTCACGTGGCGAAAATGCATAACTTTATATTTGCAAGACATAGTGTTCTTTTGCAGACGTTAATTGTGACTACATTTTCCATTTGTAAAAAATTGTTTAGCTCTCACAGTTTTCCCACAGCGGGATGTCAAAGTCAGAATGTGCAAGTCACGGGATCATAGGAATAACAACAACCAAGACACTTACTAGAACGAAATAATTTACACTGAAATTAGACATGATGAACCATACGCAAAAATATTTAAAAATACACACAGCAAAGTCCTTTTGTTCTTTTTAAATATTGCCGTAAACGAAGTAAATTATCATTTTCAAAATAAAAAAATGTACAATAAACCTACCCTATTTCCCCGATATTAAGGTTTCGAAAGACTTTATCAACGAAATATTAAATGTAGGACTAATCGTAGTAATAATTAATTTATTTACGTTAGTTATGTATTGCTTTATTTCCTGCACGAAGAATTTATTTATTCTAAGGAATCAAGTTTTTACTAACCAACACTGTGATTGCTGAAATGTTATTTACCACAGTATACGGAATATAAGGATATATGACCGGATTACTAAACATACACGTAAATATTTATTTTAAATAATATTTTTCCCATTCCTGTGAAAATGTACCAGTTTGACCCACTGGGTTATTTTGCATCTTGAACGAGTTGCTAGATGTCAATAAATTATACTGTTACACGGAAGTGAGAAGCCCTTTAACAAAGAGCTGATGGCGGTGACGTGAGGTAAAGGGTCAACCCAATAGCCATGCCCAAACCAGGACTCAAACCCAAGGCCTCTAGCACAGTAGACCAGCGCCTAAGTACAAGGGCCGGACTCTTACGTGGAATGGACTATAGTGTAGGTAGCGGCGTCTTATCGGCAGTGTCGTAGCGGTACAGCTCCAGGAAGACACACACACAGCAAGAGGGCGAACTACAGAGATAAGGTTGAGGACCTTGTACCTCGGAGGATGACAAGCCGGCACGTCCACCCTACCTCTCTCACAACTAACTGCTCCACCCTCCTCCCTGCCACTCGCATGATGTCTGGAACATCACGTGACACGGTGCAAACAATAACGTAGCCGCCTGGGTTGACGTATTTCGCGCATCCGAGGTCTGACAAGAGCGGAAGCGCTAAGGGCGGTCTCCTCTAATTATCTGCACTGTTTGACCGTATCAAGGCAAGCCAGGCAAACCGGGGAGGACGTGAGGTCCAGTGGACGGCATGCCAGTAACACCGCCACGGTTCACGACGAGAGAAAATAATACAGAAGATCACTTGGTTAGGAGTGGGGGGGAGGGAGCATTAAGGTTGTTCAAGTGGGGAAAAAACATAATTTTATATTTGTATGAAATAGTGTTAGTTTTGTACACATTACTTGAGAGTACATATACCTCTAACGGAAAAAAATTAGCTCATCTAGTTTTCCCGTAATGACACTTCAAAGTCAAAATTTGCGTATTTTTACTTCATACAAAACTTGAAAACCAGTTAACATAAAGAAATGAAAAAAATTATAACAAAACTACGCGTTACTGTCTATGGCCTGTAGCATTTAAAACCCATTACAAAAAATGTTTATGTTAAATAAAAAATTTCAAAATTAAAATTTTTTTTGGTACTTTTAGAAATTTATTTTAAACACAGAAATATTTTATAATGTGTTTGTATATACTTCAAGCCGTAGACGGTGACGTGTAGTTTTGATGAGATTTTTTCCATTTCATTATATTTACTGGTTTTCAAGTTTTGTATGAAGTAAAAATATGCAAATTTTGACTTTGAAGTGACATTACGGGAAAACT
>PNEQ01088680.1:59415-71353 GCA_003012365.1 Medauroidea extradentata | reverse complement strand
TTTAATGTTCTCTGAAGTAATGTCTACAAAACTAACACTATTTTATACAAATATAAAATTATGAATTTTTCCCCACTTGAACGCCCTTAACCCGAGCTCAACCGAGGAAGGCCAGTTCTTGCCAGTGGTCCGCCACGCTTGTCTGCACACTGCTACGTCATACAGCACGTGACGATGTAAACAATAAGTAAACGTGACTGGCAATAGTAAGTACCGACACACCAATATACAGGCTGTTTCAGTACGGTGGTTACAAACTTTCAGGGGAAGTCACATAACAATACATGGTCGGATACACTTTCCTGGCGCCGTAGTGACAACACACAAGACAGAAAGTACACGAACAAGAGGAGAGAACATGGTTATTTTCCTTAATACAACAAACATGCTGGGAAGTCTTTGGCTGTTGATGACGACCAATGTCTCTGTATGTTCTTTTTCCTTATTTTTTGCTGTATTAAGAATAATAACAGGGTGGCCACTCATTGCAACAACGAAAGTTCCGTGATTTTCCCCCGATTTTCCTGATAGAAAACCAAAAATTTCCCTGATTTTTGCAAGTATGAAAACAACATTTTGACATTTTATTCAATACTTTTTCCAATAAAGATAAATATTTTACGTCCTTTCTGACACTACAGTCAGTGAACTTGACAAAACATTCTGCAGAAATAACTACGAACTTGACAATGGAGTATAATTACACCTGCATAACGGTGATTTTTTCAATAAAAATGTTATAATGCTCTCAAAACTCTATTATATTCATTCCTATGGTTTTTGTGGAAGCTCAAAAAGAACGAGGCAAGAAAATTCCCTGAAATGTCGCAGATGAACCAAAAATTCCCTGACATTTCCCTGATATTTCCAGGTGACCACAATTTCCCTGATAATTCCAGGTTTTCCAGGTGGGTGGCCACCCTGATATAAACACGTTTTCTCTTCTTGTTCGTGTCCTTTCTGTTTTGTGTTTTGTGTCGTCACTACGGCGCCAAGAAAGTGTATCCGACCACGCATTGCTATGTGATTTCCCATCGTCTGTGTGTACTCTATCTCTCCTGAAAGTTTGTAACCACTGTGCTGATACAACCTGTAGACAACTCTTATACTGAAACACAGGAGTGGGTGACAGCACCAGTCAGTGCTGACCCTATTATTTTATGACGTAATATCAAGATGAATATGAGTAGCACGCGCCCATGCCTTTTAAAAGATTCTGCGCCAACATTTACATACCGGCTTATGATCCATCCAATCCATCCTCGTACAGCTGAACTCGCAAAAAATAGATGCTGTGCAATTTACTGGTGATGAGAGCCTTTAGAGATTCCCACTTATATCGTAGTTTTCAGCGTCTGCCACCTCGCCCGCCGGTCGTCTCTTCAACATTCACGTTCGGATGAAGATACTGGACAGCGTTTACCCGCAACTCCCATTTTCGGCCGCTAGAAAATACGCTTTTATGATTAGCTGTGAATTTGCAATGTACCTACACACGTATAACGTTATTTAAATAGGTTCCTAAGCTTAGTTTAGTTTATTGCATCCTTGGATCTTTTTTTGTGTACATTTTTGCACAAAGATATAGGACAAGTCATATTTACAAAGATATCACTCATGTGCGATGAGCAGTTTTTCATTAATCTGATAACGGCCGAAGCTCTGCAAACCGCTTGGATTGCGGCCTGGGCAGACGATCACGGGGGGGAGGAGGATTTCAGGGGGTGCTACCGGGTTGAAGGGGAGGGGGCCCAAATCGTGTTCAACATTATGTAGCCAAATTATGTCGAGTCGCCTAAAAAAACTGGAGTTTTGCTATATGATGATCCAAGTACATTTAATGTGTCCTACTTGCACGTACGTTATTTTAATGTCCTGTAACAGTAAACAACAACACTTTTGAGATGGCTGGAATTTTTTACAATCCATAAAATCAAGTAAGCATTCCCCAAAATATTTCCACACGCTACGCAGACTAGCACAGCCTAGTAGTGACATGCAGCAGACTCCCGATGCAGCGTTGCCACATTTAAGACTCTGGCCTTCTACTAAAGATGGCCATGGCTGAGGATATTCGCTTACCTTGGTGTCGAGGTGCAGAACCAAGCTCTGTGTTCCATCTCCGGGCCAGCCAAGGTCTTCCAGGAACTATGTCGGTCGTCGACGAACACAAACCACGCTGTTCCACTCGCCTACACAGCAGTCAGCTATGAACAAACCCTTCCAGTCCAGTAAACCAATAATGACAGACAATTCCTCCTTCCCAGGCGCGCTTACCTCTCGTCCCACACCACGATATACATCCGGATGTTGGCGCTTTTCAAATGACAATTATTTAACCTGCTGCCTTTCGAGACTCATAAGAAGTACACTGTAAATCAGAATTAGTGAATATTCACTAATATTACAGTGGTTTGCATACATTCTGGACGGAGCAGATTCAACTAATTGAATCAGTGATTAACCACTGGAAAATTAGTAAATATTCACTAAACTCTATTTATTGTGCCAACATTCCATAAGTGATTGAGTAAACTTTCACTGATTCAATTAGCTGAAATTTCTGAAACCATAATATGCTAAAACCACTGGAATATTAGTGAATAGTAACAAATTTCGATTTAGAGGGTAGCATGGACGCAAATTTCAAAACACACAGGCATAAAGAACGATTGCATGGTAAGATATGTCCGGTACATTCTCGCTAGGTGTTCTGATGAAATAACAGCACAACCAACTTTATGTAACAGAAAACAATCAGGGAGTAGCAAATATATATCATATCTGGTGCAACAGTTCTATGTCATAGAACGGAATGGTGTAAGAGATGACTTCGGACATCTTCCAATAGGCAGAGACGTAACACTGGAAAGTTGACCAACACGATAAACAACCAAAATTTTTATATTTAAAAGGCACTTTAAAAAAGTGCCTATGTGGTGTCGAAGAAAATAGTCCCACTGGCCACTACTTTTGAGCACCCGTCGACTTCGAAGATAATATATATGTTTTTATTTATTTCAGAAAATGTACATTTAGGGTAAACCTGCTCTACTTCGTGACACTAAGACTTCGAACTTCAATATAGGCCGTTCACGATAAAACAAGCACTGCATAAAGTTTTCATATTAAATATAATAAAGATAAATGCAGTTATCTTTACTATATTTAATATGAAAACTTCCATGTAACTAAACCCAGCGTAAACATTTCAACACTCTCAAAAGTTATCATATATTGGTCCAATATAACATATTTTTAATTAATTACAAGTTTTGCTGAGTGCTCAGTTGATAGTGAACAGCTTATACCATAAATATGTTACTCATTTTAATTGTTATCTTAGGCCTATATTTGATACATAGGTCACTTATTGCCGAAACTACATACGCCTGCTCTCTGGTGGCAACTTAGTGAAATATGTGTACAGAGCTTTCACAATATTGTGAAGCCCGCACAGTGGTTTTTCACAATAAGGTATATCACAATACATGGTCAGTTTACCATAAAATGCAAATATTTCAAGACGAGAATGGGCAAACCATAAGACAAAGCGGCAACGTTGACAAAAAACAAGGTATTTGTTTAATACTGGGAGATACCGTGTACAAACAACACGGTACAGAATACAGGCGCAGAGAAGACCTCGCTTGATAAGATGTCCCACCAGTCACCAGTTCGCCGGACTCTGAGCGAGCCAAGTTAGGTTATGGACGGTCATCACGGCGACATCGCCGTCTAGAATGTCGTGTTCACGCGTCTTCGCCGAGATGGGACGTCCACGGACACCACTACAGCACCGCACTTGTCTTTTATTTGGGCTGGAGACGCCATAAGCATATCAAACTGATGCTGGTACCTCAAAATGGAAGCGGAAGGTCTGAGAGCCCTCCCTCAAGAAACATTCTTATTATGTGCAGAATTGTACGATTTAAGGACTCTGCCTACCTCAGAGCTCCGGCGGTAGCAAGGATATGGCGTTACAGATTAAATTATATTCCTAAATATCTCAGTTACTTTCAAACCTACACATATGCCACCACTAACTTTTTTGTTCAGTACGATACGGCCCACACTGCTACGGAATCTTTTAGCAAGTTATATCAATACCCTGAAAACTATGAACAAATAAGTGTTTTTATGCCGATTAAACACTCTAAAACCCCGTACTCATAAAATTCTTTTCACATTTTCGTTTACGAAGCAGTATTCTCCTCTTCTCAATGCAGAAAATGGTTTCTATCCGAAAGCGATATCTCAAAGGGTGACTGAGCTACACGGAATTTAGTTGAACATGTAAAACCCTATCCTTGCTCCCGCCGCGCTCCGAGGTAGGCAGAAACCTTAAAGCAATACTCTCTTGTTCCTACTGTTTTTGCGATAATTATGTTTTAAAACTTAAACGAGAGCAGCTGTCAAAAATCTGTGTTTTTGTTTTGTTTAAAATTGTTTTTGTCGTGGTAGCTATTTTTTTTTTCAAAACAAGAAATTATACGGTTTCGACTAAAAGGTCAACTAACCAGAATTTCATTAGTTACGTAATTGCCATGGTACTTACTGACTTGAAAATACCAGCCAACATGGAGATGACGATATTAAACAAAACTGTGAGACAGGTTTATGATCTCTGATGTCGTTTAGGCGTAAAAAATAAATATCGCTACAAAAGTAGAAATTAGCATGGCCTTAAACAATATTTGGACCTAAACATTGAAGGATTCCCACAGATATATGAAAATGAATTTCCTTTACCACATATTACAATATTCCCTGGCCACACAAACAATATGCTTATACAAACTACTAGGTGTACTTTTTGTAGCCTCAACCATGTTCATAGGTACCCATTTCTCTCCTGCTAAGTGATATATAATATAGCCACATCACAAACACACATTACTGAATGGCATTACATACTATCAAGGACCAACATTACAATTCAGTTCCACATAAATTTAGATAGGGCCTACAACCAAAATGCGCAACCTATGAATGTTTACTATATAAACGCCTAATTTAATAAAAAAAATCTATATAGTACTTAGAACATTGCCCATCACAAAGAATGTCATATTTGTCCAATAACATTGGTTTGCCCATCTTATGCTGCTTCAATCTAGTACTATATTCTGCAATAACGACTGAAATTATTTGTTTGGTTTTATGCTGTTCTTATGATATTTTAGACGAACAAGGAAACGAAGCCTCCACAGCAGAAATGAAATGAAGTTCTATCAACGTGAAGGGCAGATGAATGCCACAACCAGGATATTTCCCCTGACTTTCTGCTATTTTGGTACAATTTTCTCTGACTTACAGGATTCTAAAACCACCTGTTTTTCCCTTACCTACTTAATATTCCTTGACTCTCTAGGTCTGTGGGATCCCTGCATTTTATATGCAGCTAGCAAAAATAAAATTGATCTTTGAAAGAACTGTGCAATGGGAGTGAATTACTGGATTTAGTTACTTGGACATACTCCATTGCGAAATAAACGACTGTCAAAGAAAACTAAACAAATAATAGAAAAACATAAATAAGCAGAGTATGCTTTAGTCAACGGGATACATACACAACATAAAATTAAAAAAAAAAAAAAATGGAATCGGGTCGAATAAAACAAGGAGCAAACAGCTAATAAATGAAAATAATAAAAATAAAAAAAATACAAGTTAACATGCGACATAACAAAACAAAATTGTAATATAAAAAATGAAATTTAAAACATGATCTGCAGCAAACAATTGAAATTTTGCTTTGGGGGAGGGGCGTGTGTAGTTTATGATTTATGTGGAACCCCCCCTTCCCCCCAAAAAAAACTCATGGATCCACGCCGGCCTTATCGTGGGCCGGTGGTTCGCCTTCAGAGGTTACGTCATATCTCCTGTAGAAATAATTCATTTTCGTATTTTAACTAACTTAACACTCAGATCACTTACTGAAAACATTCCTTTACAAAAACATTTTACGATCCACTGTGAGTTTTTGTACTTGTCGCTAGATGTATTTTGACTTTCGTTAAATTGTGACAGACCATTATCACCTCAAATATTCAATTATCTTAATAATTTATTACGTACGCTTTAGTAGACCGTATATAACATCTATTATGCAGGACAAGGTATTTAACAAAATATAATATTTTCGTATAGCAGTATTTCAAATGTTGAAACAGGAAGAAACTAAGAATAATTCAGCACGGTGATGAGTGACAGGCCTGTACAGTGACACTACTGCAACAACGCGAAGCTGCTGTGGAGAGATACGGAACTGTGCGTCTTCATCCCCTTCCCTCCCCTCTACCAATCAGTAGAGATGTAACAGCTGCTGCACTAGATAAACCCTCCTCCCCTCCTTCCTTCTTTTTTATTTTCCTTTTCAACCCCCGTCACCCTTTTCTTCCCAGGACAGTACAGTGTGCCTCGCAGCGAAAGGGGCGGGATAAATCACGTAGACGAATGTGATGTGTGTGTGACGAAGCATAGATCGAACAAAAATACATCCTGATGCCATCCATCATGCCCATTCATCCACAGAGTCTCGCAATGAAACGACATAAGCCTAGGACAGTCAGTCCCCTTGGTTAATTCAAAGCTTAGAAAATATTCTTTCAAAACGATCGTGCATCGTTTCGTCGCACTTTGTCAGGCACAACGGATACACATTCGTGTTTACAATTTACATCACAATTTATTTACATCAGTGTTTACAATTTACATACGGTAAGTCATTGTTAAGATACCTGAAAAATTTACGTATTCTTAAGGACAGAAGCTAGAATTCAAAATAACTTTAATGTCCGTATCACTTTATTAATTGGCCTTATAGAACACAAGGGGTACTAGACCAATGCTGCCGGCCTATGCCTATGTATGACGAAATTGAACGACGCCATATTGCAGTCCATAACATACAAGTCCTATACCGTTTTTCGCTGAAAAAAAGTTTTCCCCCCACCCCAGTTAAAGAACACAATTCCCTATCTTCGGCTGCAATATCTCAGCGTTCAATTTGATAATGTAACAAAAGGGCAGCGTAATAGTCTAGTTCTTTATAACGTATTTGATAGGGAACTGAGCAAGTAACAACGAAGCAACTAAACGCAGGCCCAATCACGTGGTATGACTGTCAGCGAGCAGCCAATGAGCAACTGGTGTCTACTGAGTGCACATATATTCTTGGAGACTAGCCCACATGTCAGAGAACACGTGAATATTTTCTGTCTCTAGTAACTGTATGAGTTATTCCATATAAATTATCCTTACACAGTGCATGACGTCGAAAATTTTCCCCTGGTTTATTTACAATGTCACAAAAATTACCTGGACATTCAGTTTCCAAATAAACGTATTTACAGTGTAGTACGTCACAGGTTCGATCAATCAGCCGGTTTCAATACAACATAAAACACATGTAAGCACAAAATCTGGAGTTATAAAATTGAAACCTGAGAGCGTGTGCATTAATATTCCTTGTACCCCAAGGACTATTTACATGTCTGTTACTTCACGTCCGATTAAATCCGATACGATTCCATTTTCTGATTTAACGACCTTGAGACTGAATCAATTTGAGTGAGTGAGAGATTTTTGGTCAACACTCAAAATCGAAATATTTAGCGCTGGTGAGGGGTGACATGAGGTGAGTATGGAGCAGCGCCGGAATGAAGAGGGGGGGGACGGGAGATCACCGAGAAAACCCGCCGACCAACGGCATCGTCCGGCACGATTCCCACATGCGAAACTCTGGGGCTCGACTCCGCCGGGAATCGAACCCGGATCGCCATGGTGGGAGGCGGAATCAACTTGAATCCCGTTCATACGACAGTAATAATATTTGAAAAGAGTTTTTCAATCGATATTCCGCAAGAGCTGGCGCAACACTGCAACCACTCAGCCCTCAAGCTTTTAGCGATGACTGTCACACGGACCAATAGACGGGTACTAAGCTCATTTTGCGTGATTCCTAGAGAATCTTACCGGCGTTCTGGGCGAGTATAAACGTTCAGACATCCGCTGGCAGAGATACAGAACGTATTTTTAAATAGAGAAAATATTTCAAAAGAGCTCAGACACAACAAACTGTTCTGAGTCAGTTATTACGAGAGACATAAAACACAGCCCGATCTGATAACTCTAAGTTGCTTGCAAATAAACGTTGACATAAATATTACATAGACAGAGCACTACTAACTGACAAAACGTTTACGTCCTTGCGTGACAAAACAGACTTCGGATAGTTGAGACCAAATAAAAAACACTTCCGAAATTTAATACAAAAGGCTATATTCGATGAACTATGAACTCATATTTGAATAAAATCTTATACATAAAAAAAACACAAAGGAAAAAACGAGCAAAGTGAGAAAAACATAAGAGTGAATATAAACTGCATTTTATAACGCTAGTACCAGAAATAATGAAGAAGGAAAATCAATAAAAAGCAATCGGTTCGAAAAATCTGAATCTAGAACATAACGAGTCAAAGGAAAGCATAAAAGAAAACAAAAGAGGTGCTGATGAAAGAAAACTAGCAGCGGGAAACTGGTACCAATAATTTTGATGTTTATCGCGCAGGAAAACATGACTGTTGGCTGGGTTTCAACACACGTTCAGTTTATTAGATTATTACTGGTGTTCTCTTGTACGTGGAGCTGTTATCCTACTTGACTGGGCCAATAGGAATCCCGCTATAATATTTGCTGCCTGTTATTGGTCTGCAGACAGCTATGTTGTGTCAGGCGTATCGTAAACTTTGACTATTCAAAATATTAGTTTTTTGGTTATCTGGTAAATAAACAAATAATCTGAGCCCAGTATTTTAAATAATTCCTTTTATCCTTATAGCTAATGCTTGAAACTTTCGTCACTAAACAATATAAGAACCAAAATTTTGAGTTGTCAAAGTTACCCCGCAATGTCAAAGTAACCCCAGTTTACGGTACATCACCAAATAATACATATATATGTATGTATAACCACAGCGTATTCAAGCGTATGGTGGACCAAAAAATTTTCGCGATATACCATCATATCCACCAATAATAGAAAGAGAGCTAGAGAGAAAGAGACAGAGAGAGAAAGACGTCATGCAATGCCAAGACAAGTGGTTTTGTGACGAGCACAACAGAAGGTTGGAGATTGGATGAAAGGCGTGCAGGAAATAAATACTGCGTGCACTACTGCCGTTTGAGTATTTAGGGCGGATAGTTTCAAGCGTCAAAAGCACTGCATGCGGCAAAGTCGGAAACTAGACGATTGGTGAAATTTATCGCAATGTCTTTGAGTGTTTCTTGCAATGGGCCAGAATAACGTACTGTACTATTACGTACACACGCCATTGCAATATTACACCGTCCCAGAAATCTTAGTATGAGAAAAAAAAAAAACCAGCCTACGTTGGCTGTAGTCAACACATCCATAAACCAGAACAACAGAAAATGAAAGATCCCACGAGGAATTAGTAAAAAACAAATGAATTCAAAAATAAATAAAGTCTGACAGACTCAGGCTGTATCAGTATCATGTCACTAAAACAAGGGCGGCAGGCAGACATGAAATGACGTGGCGGCTTATTTGATACGAGAGAACTTCTCTTATTGGTTGCCCGAGGCTGTTGATACCCGCCCCGTGTATGTGTGGATCCCGTGCATTCTACAGCAGGTTTCCTAATTGACCTGGTTGCTGGCTAGCAGGGCAGCCGCCTTTCTCTGATTGCCGATAAGCTGTCATGTTGCTGGACAACATTTAGCTGGGCGTGTGAGACTTGAGATTGCTGGCTACTTCACTTATATGTTCCTAAATGTTCTGTTCTAGAACCTTATCCACCACCGACAATATTTCTACTACTATTTGAACATTTTATCATTATTTTAGTCGCAGACTCAATAAACACTACGAAAACTATGTCCAATAGCTTCCAATACAACTTTCAAACATACATTAGACATAGTTGTACAAGAAATTCAACTGGACTGATTACTCAATGCGGAGACTAAATGCAGAACTCCATGTGCATATGTCAAGATCTCTTTCTTCACTCTAAAAATAGTTTGTAAATTTTCCACACGTGCGTATAGGAGCGCTAAGAAAGTAGGTATGGTAGAATAGTTTCCCAGACATCCATGGTAGCACCCCTGAACTTTTTATAAAACAGTCAAATGTATACTGAAGAAACCAGACTTGTATTGTAACAAGTGTAACAGTTTGCATATTTACAAGGCTGAAGTATGGTAAACTGTTCCATACTGTGTTTAGGTTATTTGCTTCCTGAACATCTTAGGGCGTTTTTTACAGCGTTGTACAAGAAATACGTCCATGTGCGATATGTATAGGTGTGTGAACTGTGAATTTGCGGATTCATGTGGCCTCAGTCTATGTTTCTCAGTCATATACAGAGAAGCGCCGATTTCACGGATTCACCTGGCAGCAGCCTAGCTTTCTCAGTCCAATACACGCACCGGCTACAGACGAATATTCACTGGCATATCAACATTACAAGCGGGTAGCAAGGACAGTCGTGCGAGTTATTTCCTTAGTTGCTACTGGCTCACAGCAGTAACGGCGTTTCGTGACAGCTGCCAGTCAATCGCAGGCGTTACATTTAAATATACGTTATTGACGTTCAACCTGACCTGGAATGTATCTGCGAAATTGACGTGCCTATACCTATACACACACTGGCCACAACAGAGTATCTACTGGCTTCTAAAAACGCAAGCGGGCAGGACGCGGTCACAGTGAACTACAAGTTTCTGGCGTTCAACATGACATAGAAAATATCAGAGAAATTCCCATTTAACACAACCCAGGCACTGGAAGAACGCGTCTACAGCCTGATTACCAACACCTGTTAAGGCACTATTCCAATCGTAGTGTACCGATGAACTGCAATAGCGATACGTAGGGCCATGGACTTATAGCGAAAAAGGAATTTGCCCCAGTTTGTTTCAGTGCCTTGCAAGCATATCTGCAGCTTTGCTTCATGGTTATTGGCGACGTGTGTGAATGTGTATAAAGTGACGTCACTCAGACTGCGCCGATCAGATAGGTTACGACAACACCACGCGTCTATGATTCGCGGATAGGACCAAAAAAACACGTTGAAAGTTCTAACAGCCAATCATCGACCATGCAGCAGAGCTGCGTGTGTACATGACAGGCACTAAAACACATTAGGGCAAAATTATTATCGCGAAAATTTCGTGGCCTTAGCAATAGGTAGGGATTATGGTTAGAGATGATGGTTTATCGCGGGAAAACTCGACTGTTTGCTGGCTTTCAACACACGTTCAACTTACCAGAATATCACCAGCTTTCGCTTGTATGTGGAGCTGTTGCCCTATTTCACTCTGCCAATAAGAAACCCTCTATTGTAATATTTGATGGCTGTTATTTGTCAGCAGACTGAAGTCTATCATCTGTAACATCGGCGCCGTAAGCATTTGATTTTTAGGGGGGACGTCACTGGTAGAGAAAGTGTACATATAACCTACGTAATAAAGGGGTGTGTAGGAGTCCTCCACAGGGAAATTTTATATTTTAAGGTGCAAAATGCTGCTATTTAAAGAGTTTCTGCAACAAAATATTTAATATACAACTGAAGGAAATCTTAATCTTAAAAGAATCTTAAAAACTACGGAATTTTTTTGGGGGGACGTGTCCCCTCCGTCCACCCCCCCGTCCACCCCGTTTACGACGCCACTGATCTCTAATGATGGTTAGAGAAGGTGATTTATAGCGGAAAAAGTTGACTGTTTGCTAGACTTCAATGTAATGTATTCATTTCTGACGATTTTATTTCGTTACTGGCGAGTCCCTATTTGACTGGGCCAATGATAACTGTTGGGCACTACTTCTGGACATCCGTCATTCGTCAGTAAACAACTAGACAGTGCAATACAACCGTCGGCCAACAATACATGACGCAGAACGATAC
>PNEQ01088680.1:33200-59315 GCA_003012365.1 Medauroidea extradentata | reverse complement strand
TGATGGTATATCACGAAAATGCTTGTGCCAACATACTCTTGAAAACATTGTGGTTTCTTGTGACATATATGATTGGGAGATACACGTCTGACACAACGTAGCTGTCTGCAGACCAATAACAGGCATCAAATATTACAATACCGACATTCTTATTGGCTCAGTCAAATAGGGCAACAGCTCTACGTACAAATGAAAGCCTGTAATATTTACATAAGCTGAACGTACGTTGAAACTCAGTAAACAGTAAAGTTTTCCCGCGATAAACCATCATCTCTAACGATAGGTTAAGACTATCAACGAAATAATTACATTAAGTCATGTAACGTGCCAAAGTTTAATGACCAAGAGACCTGCATATTTCGTGTTAGTATCCGACATCTGTAATTGGTAGGGCCAGGGATAAACTCGCGAGTTCAATGACGTGCATGCTAGAATCCAATGTCCTATGCATACTCAAGTCCCATCTATTAGTTCATTGTCTGTTGTCTGAATGAGTAGCAGGTAATGGACAAATGGTAGGACTTCGGTATATACAGGATAATGGATTCTAGCACGTTGGTCGTTGAACTCGCGAAATATTCCTAGCCATGGCTAGGTTTGTGTGGCACGCCTGAAGAACTTCTTACAAACAGTAGACCGTATACGGTCAACTGTACACTTTCTACTGTCCTAAAATGCGCGTTCACGAAGACACGAGAGCGGCGAGGCCCTGGAGCCAACAATATCAAGGAGCGTGTTCGTGTTGATATAGGCCACCGAGTTCTATAGACTGCCGTCAAATAACAACGGTAAAATTACACGTCTGCGTGAATGACATATCGCTCGTTGACCTATAGCAATGAGTTTAGTAATCACGCCCCTGGCGGGAACTGCGCGCAGTTCGACTCCGTGCACCGAGCCGACACACGATTACAGGTTTACAAACTGACAACATCGTGCGGCTGCAGGGAAACTTAAGCTGTTTATAATGGTTGCCGCGTGAACAATTACAGAACCGACGATCATGTCGGTACAGTTCCGAGCAAGCATTCGACCGCAAGGCGTTACACACGAGCCAAACATTGATTACCCTTCACTGAAAAAAGAATACGTATTGGTCACCACAAAATATTTTGTCATTATGGACCTTACAAAATTTCTTTGTGGTGACCACTAAAAATTTTTGCTGTCCCTAGTAAAGTTTTGCAGTGACAACCAAAAAATTTTGTAACCACTGCAAAAATATTTTGTAAGGTCCATATTGACAAAACATTTTGCAGCACTTGATCAAAACAAAACAGAACACTCTTACGCAGCATTTAGAATATTTTCTAATCTATATAAATCCAGGGCGCAGTAACACGAAATAAAGTCTCGTATAGATCCTTCAAAGTCATCAACCACCAACAGGACAATTTTGCGCAATGGAGACAAACTGCAAGATGAGTGAAGAAATTTTGAACAGCGCAGGAATGAAGAGGTGGAGGAAACAGGATATCCTCAAGAAAACTTGCAGACCGGCGGCATCGTCCAGTACGATTCCACATGCGAGAATCCAGGCACCGACCTCGCCGGGAATCAAACCCGGATCGCCTGGAGGGAGGCGAGTGCTCTAGCCACGGTGTCAACCGCTAGACACAACCCCTAAAATTATGAGCAAAAAATATCATAATCGTGAACATGTGTTCAGAAATACATGGTCGATATGTTAGACGCCATCTGCGTGTCCATATGTAAATATTATTCCCGATTGTAATACAGGGTCGTTGTCCCTCAGCGGATCTAGACGTTAGGTAGGGTGATTAAGGGGGAGGAGAGGGTTGTCATATTCCCATTTTGTACGAGAAAACTATGACTTTCTATTTGTAGCACGGAATGGGGCTTACAGAACAATAATTTTAGAAAATAGAAACAAACCAATACAAATTAATATTCTTTACACTGCTGTACTCCACGATATTTTTTTTTTTAATTCACGGGGGAAAATTTAATATTAATGTAAAAGGTTTTCTTAAAGGTGAAGGGACATTATTCTACTGTTACAGTTCCCTCCACTTCTAAATCCGTGCCCCTACTAAGTTAATTCTACTATAGGTTATAAAGATCTATGTTAAACTCATCTATCACAGAGTTTGTGAATTTTAAGTTACATTGAGTAATCGAAAGCCAAAATTGTATGGTTTTTCACTTTAAAATAAAATCAAATGACTTCCAACTCTGCCAAGACAAGTTAAATTTAATTTAACCACGTTCTCGTATTCAAACCCGTAACGATCGAAGCGCAACTAGCGGCGAATAATGAAACACGTTTTGTTTCTAACCAGTAGTAGAGTGAACCTTACCCTGACACCAGAAGCGGCAGGAGAGTAGAGGATCCGGTTGACTGGGAGGCTCCTTGTCAAGCGTCACACAGGGACGTTCGAAGCGACTGCTCAAAGCCTTCGTTCTGGTACAATCGCCCCAACAGCAGCCGGCGACAATGCGGCTTGAGCAATGTGACCGTCACGAGCAGATGAGGCGTAACGAGAAACACGCCTGCGCTGATAAGATAATTCCTGGCGAGAACTTCCTCGTATCCGTTACGGGGGATGTTTCCTTAATATCATGTTTTTCATTAAATTTACCCATTACATAAATGCAATGTTAAGAAGAAAGCTACGTTGGAAGTGGAGAACATATTAACAGCCATTTTAAATTGATATTTGCTTACATTTATTTGCTGTTTTTATCCATGTAATCGTAACTAGTTATATACTGATTTCAGTATCCCATCAATAAAATAAATATACGTTACAATCAACTCAGTAAAGAATAGAAAATTATATAAATTAATGCTTTATGTCACTACTGACTCTGAATTTCAAAATTAAATAATAAAAATCAGTGTTATAAAACAAGCAAACATAACATAACTACACCTAGGAAACTTCTCTTCCTTATCCAACAATAATCCGGAAGCAAGCAGGATATTATTTTATTTAATGGCCCTACAAAAAAGCGACCTACGTGTTGCAACGGCTTTCGCTTCAGACAGGTTGGAATCCCAGAACACACATGTACAATGTGATATTTGAACAATTTCTGCAATGAGCTAGAATATAAACTGAATCGTTTCTGAACGCACACCACTGGGAGCTAGCGTTGTGTTGCAGACAAAACTCCGCATTAAAACAAAACATTACTTTTATTACGGAATTTTTCTGCAACACGGTAACATTGGCTCGCAATGACGCATTAAAAAAAAAAGTTAGTTTATAAGCCATGGCCAAGTGCGACCTATTCAAAAATCCAACTTAAAACCTCTGTAACCATCTTCTGGACAGCCACTTGCGACAAGTGTTTGCAACACGCCATTCCTCGCTCGTAGCCCAAGCTGGGAGGCACAGTGATTATAAGTTTAAGACTGGGACGACCCGTACTCAAGTCCCTTAGATCATCGTGATTTAGGTTTTCTATGCGTTGCCGTAATCACTTAAGGCGAATACCGGGATGATTCCTCACTACAGGCCATGGTAACTCTGTTCCTGTTTCCTGATTATATGAACCATTGGTCCCATCTCTAATGACCGCGATGTAGACAAGTCTGTTCGCGATAGTGTGAGCCATTTTCAAAGTCCTCTCAAAATACATCTGGCACAAATAAACGTAAGTTTATGCGATCTGAGAAGTCAACTTTTAAGAACTATCAAATGTATATATACACTAAATTTTATCAGTTCCATGATAATGTTATGTTGTTATGGTAACAAGAGGCAGGAAACAGCGAATGACTGAAACGAAAACTTTGCCAGGGCTTGAGGGCGTTCAACTGGGGAAAAAATCATAATTATATATTTCTATAAAATATTATTTGTTTTGTAGACATTACAAGACAGTACATTTTCCTCTTACGGAAAAAAATTAGCTCAGACAATTTTCCCACAACAGCACTTTAAAGTAAAAATTTGAATATTTTTACTTCATACAAGACTTGAAATCCAGCGAATATAATGGAATGGATAAAGACACATCAAAACTACATACCACTGTCTACAGCTTGAAGCATATAAAAATTTATATAATTTTTTTTATAAAAAATGCTAAAAGTAACAAAAAATCAGCAAATTTTTAAAGTTATTTTTAAATACATAAAAAAATTGTAACGGGTTTTTATATGCTTCAAGCAGTAGACCATGGCACGCACTTTTGATGTGATTTTTTCCATTTCATTATGTTTACTGATTTTCAAGTTATGTATGCAATAAAAATATGCAAATTTTGACTTTGAAATGCTATAATGGGTAAAACCGGATGAGCTATTTTTTTTGTAAGATGAAAATGTCGTCCCAAAATAAAACTAACACTATTTTATACAAATATAGAATTGAAATTTTTACCCACTTGAACACCCTTAAGAATGTGCTATCTACGTATGAGAGTGTATTTCTCGGCATCCTGTTTATGTATGTTTACTTATATGGATATAAATAAACACTTAAGTAAACACACACACACATATATATATATATATATGTATATATATTAAGGGTTCGGCTGTAAATAATGTTGATAAGGGACATTCAGAGAGAAACAGTATTTTCAACGTAAAACATAGATAGTAACGCCCTTTATGCATTTATAGTTCAGAGTTCCATTCCAAGTCTTGAATAGAAATGGAATTATTTTCTAATATCAATCAAATAGGTCACTTACAATGTTTTACAGTTCATAATAACACTGTTTCTTTCTCAATGTCCCTTATCATTGTTTACAGCCGAACCCCTTCATATATATATATATATATATATATATATATATATATATATATATATATATATATATATATATATATATATATATATATATAGCGAGAGAGAGAGAGAGAGAGAGCACTTTTAAGGGCCCGATTGTTTCAGCTTTGAGCAGTGTGTCGTACCAACACATCAGTCAAGTTCTCAGGTGAGAAGACAGCCGAGCGAGGAGCGACAAGCAGGTGGGTGGACCTTGTTACAAATGCGCCTCACACAAGTGTATGCTCGCAGGCCTCGTGTCCCGGCATTATGAAGACTACAAGTGCCACTCTGAGGTTCAACAGCGGTCAAGGTTCCACACTGACTCACGTCACGTGACCGCGGTTAACAGCACCACTCAACCAGCTACATACTTGTTGGAGCCTTCTAGACCACGCTCATAGCCGTCTTTAGTAGAAGGCCTCGGCCATAGATCTGGCAACACTGTCAGGAAGGGTCATTGTAAAACTTCTTGTAGCTCTCCAAAGACAATTACTCTACCTGATTCGTTATTGTGCCCTGCATACTGGCGAATTAGGGGAAGCCGTTGCCGTTAACGAGACAAAAGAAGTGTTAAAATGACCCTTCGTGACAGTGCTGCCAGATCTAAGGCCGCGGCCTTCTGCTAAAGACGGCTATGCCACGCTTCACGCGCCGCCAAAACGTTGCCTGCCAGATCTTACACGTCATATTTACAGACAGTGGCGGCGATTGGTAAAGTAAACATTAATAAATAATAACTACTACTCACTAGCAATGTGATTTATTTGACACATTGGCTGAGATCGTCTACATTTTCTCCTACAAATAAACTACTGTCATTCTGAAATGCAAATGTTGAAAACCAGTGCGAGAGACTAAATCTCTCCCCGCCCCCCTCCCCCAACACAGGTTTACATACGGGGGTGGGGCGTGGGTACGATAAAGGAATAATGATAAACTAGTAAATAGAATATGTAAGTTTTAAACTAAACGAACGTTGAACAGTCGGACATAGAATGTAGATTGAAGACACGAGACAAAGCAGCAACGCCGGGGGGTCGTCGACACGATGTTGTATTCTTCCTAGGTCCAGACTCCGTAATACAACCTACACCGACAAAGTCAGTGCAGCGTCTATAAAGCTCACAGACATCCGGTCATTGTGTCCAGCCCAAACTGCGGTAGCCAGAATACGTCGCCCTTATAAGTTCTACAGGCATGAGTAGTGCAATGATTGCAACGTCCATCTTCGCATCGCTCATGCTATCACGCAAGTATGCACCAGACATCGTGCAACTACCCATAACGGCCTCTGGTGGTCAGACAATCCACCTCCCACCAAGGCGATGCCGTTGGTCGACGGGTTTCCTCGGGTATATCCCGTTTCCCCTGCCCTTTCACTCCGGCGCTGCTCCTCACATTACGCCAACCCTCACCAGCGCTGACCAAAATATCTCACTTCCTACACGGGTCCCAATACCCAATCTCGACGAAAAAAACCACACACTTCAAAATCGGATTATAGAAAAAAAAAGTCGCAGTAACTCTAAAAAATATCGCTAGGATATTTAACATACCTACTTCGGCATTAAATAGACACTACTAACATATCAAATTATATTGTCCCCGCTCGAAGTCCCATTGTAAAACCGTTTGGTACGTCAAGACATTTTCGAGCGGGTGTTTCATTTAGCATATCTACGAAAACAAAAAAACCGTAATATATTATCCGTGTGTTTTAAAAATCAGTCTGGACGTTATGCGAGACCTGCATAGGTAAACTAAACGACAATACGGAAACGTTCTTACTGCAATGACTTTACGGGACTTTGGCAGAAGTTAGGTCCATTTTTCAAACATGCAAGAGCATTTTTTTTTACCGCGTCAACTTCAAGCACAGGATCATATTGAGTCCCATTCAGTCTTCACTACAACCTCCGACTTCAAGGTATTGGTCTGTCTTGTCGGCTCTGTTCCAACACAACTGTACTAAATTATACCTGCCTTGCCTGCATCTGCATCTTCAACTAATAAATTACGAAAAACATCATGTACTTCATATACGATACATCACTACTCTTGGCGCATGTATCCAAAAGTACTTCAATAGAGTATTGTCGACATTTCTGCCAGAAGCAATAATTACAAAGAAACTACAGGGCATATATTTTTTTTCTGAGATTTTCTATTTTCGAAGTACCGCTCGTTGTTTTTGTATTGTGCGGTCCCTTTCACAATAATTCCCAGTGCTACATTTGGTAATGATTTGCTAGTTGTCTCAACTCGCAGCAAAATCAAATCAACTGCGTAATATTCCTCTCCGTCATTCCTTCCTAGGTTCCTAGGCAGAATCATTGTCAGGTTACGTTATGCCTTACGCGGTATTGTCAGTAAGTCTTCAGTTCTAAGCGCTAATGACGGTAATTTCCGCTGAGCTACTCGGCTGCAATTACGGTTGCACTTCTAGAAACCGTTAGCGTGTTCCTTTGTGTGAAAATTGGCTACCAATTGATTCCGGTTCGAGGTATTGAATCGTTAACGACTGGGAGAGGTGAGAACTTAATTCCCCCTATGGTGGCGCGGGGTGGAGGCTAGATTGCAATTAAGGCCTGGTGGACAGGGGGCAGGAGGGAATCAGGGAGGTACTGATGGGAGTGAATTAACATGGTCGAACCCGCGCAGTTGGACCAACCCAACTCGTCATTACCTTCCACGGAAGCACATTCCGTGACTGGGGAATTTTTTTCTAACTAGCAGCGGAGGCAGTTTGTCAAACACGACAAAGGGAGCAGGTGCGGAAGGGGAGGGGTTGGGGTGAAGAGACGGATGGTACCAGGGCACGGCCGACCCTGATTGGCCCCCCGCAATGCGGGGCCGAAAATCTCGCAAGGAAGAGGGGGGTGGGGGATAACAAAGGGCTGTTGTCATCAGGTAGACGTGTACCAGCCGCAGGCCTGGTACGACATCATTCATTCCTCGCGAGGCAATGTCGCCTGCGATATTATATTGCGAGCTGGATGCCATTTAAACAGGCTGGAACTGCTAACCTACACTGCGCAAGCGCATCCCCCCCCCCCAACCTACCCGGCAAGAGATCTCCCGCCGAAGAAACTAGTGAACATTTCCATAGTCATCACCCCGGAGTCTCAGCACCACTACTTGCAGGAATTACTGCTAACTTCTTATTCGTACATGTCTTAACGGAACATAAAGAGCCTTCCAAAATAGCTAAAAACATGCTTTTCAGACCCCCATACTTTAAAATGTAATAACGGGCTGTATACGAAATTCAGATAGAAACGTGTGTTAAACTGATCCGCAGACTTTCTCCTATATATAAAATTACATAGTCACAGATTTAAGTCCCATTGTAAAAATTGATAGGCGGGAATCCTACACGTTGGTTCAGCGCGTGGCTCGTGGCGATGCAGCATTTAATGTACGCTTCAAGGTCGGCCTTATAGCTCCGTCAATTTTGCTATTCAACGCGCAGGTCGTCCACAGAATATTTAGGAATACAGAAGCGAAACAGCTGGTAGGACGGCGAACTCAGTCACACACGCCAGCAATATGGCTTACCTGGCCAGCAACATGACGGAAACACATACCGCCAATCAGCGTAGAGCGGCTGCCCTGCTAGCCGGCAGCCAGGCCAATAGAAAACCTGGCGTAAATGCAGGAGCCAAACAGACACGGGTCTGGTATCAACAGCCTCGGGATAGCCTCACTTTGTTTCGGTGCCTTACGCGCACATCTGTAGTTCTGGTTCGTGGTCAGCGATTGGATACTGTAACTCTCACGAACCTTGGTATTCTACCGGCAAATCACAGACCTGTGGTGTTACAGGAACGCTGTTATTGGCTCAGTCAAATGAGATACGGCTCTACATGTGGACACGCTGCCAATATCCATGAATCAGAATTGCAGATGTGCACGTAAGGTACTGAAATAAACTGGGACAAAATTCTTTTCGCGAAAAAGCAGGGTCCCTACCAATAAGCGGTGAAGTTCGCCCATATCAAATGAGCCGCCACATCATTTCAAGTCTTTAGAGATGATGGTATATCGCGAAAATGATTTGGGCCAAGGTACGCTTGAAAAAGCGACAGTCTCTTGCAACATATAAGATTGGGTGATATCTACATGTCTGACACAAAGTAGCTGTCTGCAGACCAATAACATGCATCAAATATTACAATAGCGGGATTCTTATTGGCTCAGTCAAACAGGGCAACAGCTTTACGTACAAGTGAAAGCCAGTAATCTTCTGGTAAACTGAACGTGCGTTAAAATCCAGCAAACAATCAAGTTTCCGGCGATATACCATCATATCTAAATATAATGTATTTTCCTGAGTTACAATATCAAGTTTTTCAGTTTTTAAAATACAGTTGCAGCCGTTTGCATTTTATACAGGGTGTTACAAAAAGGGTACGGCCAAACTTTCAGGAAACATTCCACACGTACACAAAGAAAGAAAATATGTGATGTGGACATGCGTCCGGAAACGCTTAGTTACTATGGTACAGCTCAATTCTTTCTTCTCGTTAAATGTAATCGTAAATAACACTTCGTACAGAAAACGTCCCAAATACCCAATGAACTGGTTCTTTACAGCGTACTTTACTGCCTAGGTTCACCACCATTGGGTAATTGGAACAGTGCCTGTAAGAAATGATTTTTTACGATGATATGTAACGAGAGGTAATGGAAGGGGCTTTACCATGATAATCAAGCATTTCCGGACATATGTCCATATCACATATTTTCTTTCTTTGTGTGTGTGGAATTTTTCTTGAAAGTTTGGCCGTACCTTTTTGTAACATACTGTATAGTGGCAAAACTTAATCTTTCATATACTAATTTGCGAGTGATATGTAACCATTACACAAAATATTTACTTCGTTGCATCCTGCCTAACAGACGCTGGTCTTACGAATGTATTGTCACAAAAGACGTGGTATTGAAACATACTGAAACAACTTATCTTACGGAATCCAACGGAAATGACAAATAAAAACCTAACTTCCCTCAGAACAGTTAAATGCTGAACAATAGTAGCCTCACAAGACTTACTTTTATCAATCTTCCAAAGTAAATAGCTTAAAACATATGTAAATGGTTATAGCTAACACATTACACATGTACTCTAACTGAACTGATTCAAATTACTACTCAAAAGTCATGACAAGCCCCCAATATTACACAAAACATGTTTTCACGAAGCACGCGCAAGCCGTACCAACTTGGCGCCCGACGTAAACAAATAGACGGTAGAGTTCGTGAAAAGTCGACGAAGTTCGCTTCTGATACCCTTGTTTATTGTGCAGTCGAGGGTAGAGGTGCGTTGACGAGAAATAGATGTAATTAGAGGGTTCTTGTACAAGAACAATTTTTGTATCAAATTTTTCATTTCCAGGGTGGAAATTTTTCCCCTCCTATAAGACATAAAATAATTTTTTAATATTGTTTATTTAAAAATGTAAAATATAATTTTGTTTAAGAAGTTTAATAAATTTTTTTGAAATTTCTAGAGGGAGGTTTCTTCCCCTCTGAGTAAATATCATAACGAATAAAACATAAAATATTTTTTTTATTAAATAAAAGAATACAATAAGAATTTATTGGTTTGTGGACGTACGCCATTGCTCATGTTTTTGCTAATCAAACCTGTGTTGGATGACAAATAACGGAAAACGAACAAGAAAAAATGCATATATAAAACACACACAAAAATAGAAAAAAAGCAAATCCAGAGGATTTCTGTCAGTTTTTTTATTGTTACTATAGACAACAAAGAATTCTGGAGATAGAATTCAGTCGAATATCGTGACAACACTACCAAGACACAGAAGACAGACACAAATATAGAACCAGATTCCCAATATGAAAAAAAGATGGAAATAGACAAAAAAACAGTGACCAGTGGACAACAAACACAATACAATACAAGACAATAGACAACACAAGTAGAATACAAATATCTTAAAGTCAATTTCCTAACTGTAAATAAACTGTCCATACCCAAAAAAGGTTCTTGTCGTAGAAGCGGCAAATACCATCTACTACGAGACACCTAGCGCGCGCAAGAACGAGTGTGACGTGGGTTTGTTTGTTTGTCGACGGAACTGACGTGGCGACGACAGCTGCAACGCGGAAGAGAGACCCTCGCATCCTGGGCCGACGTCCAAAACCTGCCGACACGACGACGTCACAGGCATCGACCCCAGCACTAACACAGGAGTTACAACAACGCCACACACGCCACGCAAATTTAATAACTCACCAGCCAATCAGCGTCTAGGCTTCTACGACGTCAACGCGACAAAAATCCCTCACGCGACGCGAAGTCCGAACAGGTAAATTCGCGTCCCGGACGCGACAAAGGTAAAACCCGGAATTTAATTTTAGTGCCCAAATGTTGACGAAATTGGAGAGTTAATATTTCTCTTAGTTGTTATAAGCAAGTCATAACATTTTTTGCAAACGTGAATTGTGACTATTTTCACATTTGCGAACGCCAGTGGGTATGAAAAAAAAAATAATAATATTGTAAGCTGTATAGCTGTCGTACCAGGGGTTAGTACGCAGTGGCACGAAAACTATTTTTATTCAATTTATTTTTGCCGGGCAGACGAACTACTGTTCGCAATAACGAGAATTTTTAAAGTCGCTTCGCACCCGTCGCGCTATTGCAAACCCAGCTTGACACCCTGGACGTGTCGCACACGGTCGCAGACACCACCTCATGTTAGGTCGCGCGCGACACATGAAACACTTGCTCGGGGGCAAACAAACATCGTCGTAGGGCGCGACGAACGTACAGCACGCTGTCCATGGATACATCACTGCAATGTTTATTATTCCAGAAGGCGGCAGTGAACGGGAATCCTCAACAACCACAACCCACTCCGTAATCAAACTTCCACCCACCCTCTCCGTCATACATCATCTCGCCTGGAGCTGAACAAAATGTCTTCTCCCATGAACGTCACGTTATCCTACCACGACGCGACAGTAAAGAAGTGTAGGGGTTCAATAACAACTTGTCAGAAAACAAAGCGTATTGAGAAAACCAGCCATAAAGATCGGAAACCGTGTACAATAAAAATAACAAATAGTCATCCAAAATTCTAGACATTGTGGGTTAAGGGCATGGGCCCGAGTTTCTTCGCATTTAACGACAATTATATTTTAAAACATCAATGGGAGCCGATATCGTAAAATAGCTTCGTAACTTTGTTATGCCTGATTTAAACTGCATACTCTAATTTTGTCGAGTCACAAGACTGCAAAATAGTTGCTAATTAGTTAATTAACGAAAATTCCTTTTAATTGATAAATTAAACATACTCATCATACAGTATGTCTCGAAAAATTACATTGCATAGTAAAACCAATTTGCAACAAAGTTACGAAGCAATTTTACGATATCGACTCTTGTATGAATTTTAAATAATACATATTTCTCTCGAAAGCCGAGAAATTCGGGCCCAAGCCCTTAAAGTACAGTACTATTGTGGACATACGCCATTGTAATATTATGCCGTCACAGAAATCTTTGCATGAGACTAAAAAACACAAACGAAAAAAAGATAAAACAAGCCTAGTTTGACTGTATTCAACACATCCATAAACCAAAACAACAGAACATGAACGATCTCATAAGGTTTTAGTTAACAAGTAATGTTCTGTTGTTCTGGTTTATGGATGTGTTGACTATTGCCAAACTAGACTTCTATTCTCAATTTTTGCCTTTTTTTTTTTTTTTTTTTTTTTTTTTTTTTTTTTTTTTTTTTTTTTTTTTTTTTTTTTTTTTTTTTTTTTTTTTTTTTTTTTTTTTTTTTTTTTTTTCGTTTGCTTGTGATTTTCTTAGTCTTACGTTAGATTTTTTGGGACGACATAATATTGCAATGGCGTATGTCCACAATGATACAGTATGATATTCTTACCCATTGCCAGAAACATTGGAAGCCATTATTGTAGGTTACCTGTCGTGCCCAGAATGCCGAGTGTGCAGAACTTCGGCCAATACGAGAATATTAGAAAACTGTTCACCGCGCATGAGTTATGTCTTAGTAGCAACGTTCAAGAATCTTTACAAGTGTTTATTACACTCATAAAATGTTCACAACTACTAATTCTCTAGCGGACGCCAATGGCGAAAGTGAGTGTTTTACGGTTCTATTTTTGGTATGAACCTGTAATAGGTACATGCATGTTCAGTGTCTTGCGCCTGGAGGCTAGGGTGAGGTGAGATGAGCGTGCCGCGTCGTCCTTACCGCTTCAGAACGTCTAGAACCTGAAAACAACAAAGGCTCATTTTAAAACCCAAAATGTCGACCAGCATTGCGTCCACCATGTACGGCACAAATAGCTAAGTGCTATAACTGTCGAAATTTACTTTTTAAGTTGTGTAAAGTAAGCGGGAATCACGTCTCCGCGATAGCGCGGTTATCAGATACGATGACAAAAATTAACACAAGTACAGGAACTGAGGGGAATTTGTTAAGAGGCCATTGTCTGGCTGTAATTTCCCGCGTTTGATGATCGGAGGCAGAGGAGCGATAAGGTTCAACTTGCCACACAAGACAGTAACCGTGTCACTTCTATTCGCGGCTTGTCAAACTTGCGTGCAGTGCTTTCATATATTACTTTTATGGGACTTAAAAAGAGGCGTCCATACAATTTTATTTGTGGAAATTCTGTAGTAAAGTCCAACACACACTTATAGTGTTGTTTTACAAATCCGGGCAATATTTTAGTAGTTACAACAGCTATAAAAATTATTTAGCCATTTTTGGTGCCCCAAAAAAGTTTAAAACAAACATGCTGCAGTTTTAAAATTATAGAAGAACATAGTTTCAAATGTGTTCTTTTTTTAGATAAACGTATTACGAATATGTTCAGCAGTTTCGAGTGGAAAAGAAGAAACGTGGCAGGCTGCAACATCGTTTATGCGCCGATCCAACCAGCATTCGCCTAGAGCGATTTCGAGAAACCGTGAAAAGACAGGGATGGGGGTGGCCGGTGCTTGGGACTTAACTCGGGACCTCAAGAACGCAACAAAGTGTCACTGTTCCTTGGTTTAAGAGAACACCTCGCCTGGTGCGTGAACAAAGGCGCAGCGTATCACGCGTATCAGCGAAACCGCTAAACTTATTCATATTACGTTCATCTACGAAAAGTACACAAACAGAAACTATACTTCTATAGTTTCAAAAACTCAACACGCTTGTTAGAAACATGATTTTTGAGCTTCTCAAGATGGTTAAAAACGACTATAAGGGTCGTATCTATAAGCGGCTTTCGAATGACAACCAACTGCTCAGCAATACTTTCTCTATGGGGATAGCAGTTGGTTGTCATTTGAAAGCCGCTTATAGAAACGGCCCTTAGACTGCTGATAACTCCAAAAATTTCGCGTTAATTTGTGAAGTACGAAACGAAATGCGTGCGTTGGCATTTACTGCTATCAAAAAAAAATTAATAAATTTCAGGGTCACCTCTTAAATTCAATAGGTAAACGATTACAAACTTCAGTTTAGCACGCTCAGGGGAGACTTTTTTCCCGTCGGGCACGATACTCTGGCTATTATCACTCCGCGGTTCCCACGCGTCAAAAGCGGAAATTTTAATCAGATACACTCTTCTTAAGAGGGCATAGTACTGTAGGTTTCTTGAAGTCAATTTGCGAAAATTAGACCGTAGGAATCCTAGACAATAGTTTTAGCCAACGTTTTAAACAAAATAGTTTCTAGTGTTAGTAACTTCTGAGGCACAATTTCTAACGCCGGAACCTCGTGCATTTAACTGCGGCGCAAGAGATCACGCGTAACGAATTAGGAATTGTGGATAAATATTTACTTATAATGTTGGCAAATACTATTATCTAGGATTGTCATTGAGTATTTCATCCATATTGGCTTCGAAAAAAGCGTAGAAATCAATTGATGTTTTCAGCGTTTATTTATCTACCACACACTCTTTAAATAGTGTAAGCAGGAGTGTACCTGCCTCAGAGAGGGCAGGAGGTCTAGTGGTTGGAGGCAACTGGACGAGTGTGGGATATGAGACCATGGTTGGGCGGTTCGACGAATATCCTCTCACGTGGGACGTATCGTGAGCCTGCTAACAACACAGTACATGGGCGTAGGAACAAGGTTCTGACTCCATACGTCCAACTACATGACCTGGGGCCAGGTGTATACGAAGAACTGCGCACCAGCATGAGCAGTGATCCCACCACATCAGCACAACTTTGGGCATCTGTAGGGGCTTGTAGTAAGTCACGAGGCAAGCGTGGGTTGGGGAACATTTCATCTTAAGGTCTCGCACTTTAGTTTTGCAGTGGTTTAGAAAATGTTTTTTTTAACGCGAATTAATACATATATAAACAATTCATCTTACAGTTTTAACACATATGTCATCGTTCGTAGCTGAAATTTTCTGTTACAATACACTAGGCGGATTTTGAGATTTATGCCCCTGAAATGTTACATATGTTTTTGTCAAAATAAGTCAAAATTAAGCAAAATAAATTTTTGCTAGCAAACGGTACATTATTTTGAAAAACGTTCTGCCAAAATTGTGTATCGTATGACTGTACACAGTCTCAAATTTCTTCAAGGCATTTGGTTAAAAAAATATTCCCGTTATTGGCAAATGTTTCAAATAAATGAAAGATCATGGACTTAAGATTGGGTTTAAGTCACTATTATAAGTAATTTAATTTTTTTTTTTTAATTTATGACAAGAAAAATGTTAAGTCTGAGAATACAGCACAAATTATGTTTACCTTGCCCTACAGCACAGACATTGCGATTTAGCTCTTAACGTGTAATTATGCCGCAATCATAATTTTCAGGACTGATTGCAACATAATTACACACTACCAGCTCAATAGCCATGTCTGTACTGTCGCGAAAAGAAAATAGAATTTGCGGTATAATACCAGATTTTAACATTTTCCATATAAAAATTTCAAATAAGTGCAAAATAATAAAACTCAATATGGCGACCGAAGCCGAACCTTCAAGCGTTCAAATAGTAACCCGCGTAGTGTTTTCAAGCGTTCAATAAGTCACGAGATCGGCTTCTTCAACTCTGGTTACTGGGTAAACTCCTGTTAGCAGACAAACACGTCAAATAAATAACGAAGACATGAGACTACGCCGATGTAAATCCTGTAAGCATGGTGCTTGAAATACCAGAGAAAGAAGCACGAAACGAATACTGATGGGATTATATAGAAAATAACGTGTAAAATAAAACTCCGTCGAGTTTTTGTTGAGTTATGTATTATAAAAAACTTAAGCATACTGAAGTCACCTGACTTGTACAACTACACTTAAAATTTGCATATTTTCCAGTAAATTCCCTCAATTGGACGGAGAAATCCAATATATTGACCATAGTAAAAATAAGGTGTTACGAGACAACAGAACAACAAAAAAATATATACGTTTCCAATACACTGATCATTAAAGTTGATTTTATAAAATATCCAAACAACAACGTAAGCCCATAGATAACAACAAAATTCAAGTTAGGTGTTCTTCATATTTTTGGAGTTATAGCAGTGGTCCATAGAAAACAGTTGGTGCCAAAATATCACTTGCATTGGCATTGTTAGTTGGTCTGTTGTTGCATAACTCCTGTACGAGCGGAAAACTTTTGTTACGGTACTGTTTTTTTACAGTAAAGTACAATCTTTTTACACCGATATGTAAAATAAATTGAATTAATATCAAATCGTATGGACGAATAATGGGGTTTCCGCCCAGAAGCTGATTGGAAACTCAAGGAAGGCCTGAGGCGAGACTAGGAGAGAATGATAATGCAGTGGTTCGCCATTGACATGTATAGTATGTATGTGAGAGGACAACACTACACTCAGTCTTCAACACCAGGAGGTAACTACTGTGCATTGTTCCTACCCGGCCGGGAATCAAACCCGGGACTCTTGACCTACCGACCAGAAGCTCTAACCACTGTGCCAAGCGGTAATATCGGATTAAAGACAGCAACAGTTCAATACAAGTAGGTTGGCCTGAAGAGTAGGCAGGGTTGCGGGACAAGGAGATGCGAAAGTGCTGACCAACTTTCCTCTTTATTTCCACGACCGAGGAGAAACTGGCCGGAGGAGGTACTAGCACCAAGCGATTATATACACTCCTGTTGCTTGACGTCCAGTGCCGTCACATAAAAGCCGTGGACTGCTGCCGTTATCATAGAATATCACCCCTATAACATTTTCTTTGCTGCGACAAAATTTTTAAGGCGTGGTAAAGTTTTACAAGTACTTATTAACTCTTCGCGAAAATACTGTTGACAGATGAAAGCAATGCTGTACTGACGTGTGGTGCCCAGACACGCCCCGCTTCCCGCAGCCCGCCTGCCACGTTGCTGAAGACTCTGGAGAACCCGCCCCATTTCTGTCCATCGTAACACCAAACCGGTGGTAAGGGTAGCAGCTGAGTGTCAAGGCGATCCGGGTTCAATTCCCGGTGGAGTAGATCCGGTTTTTTGCATGTGGTAATCGTGCCGGACGATGCCGTCGATCGTTTTTTTTTTTTCCTCGGAGATCTCATGTTCCCCACGCCGAAACATACATACATCATGTCAACCCTCACCACTGCTAAAGACGTATATATTAAACGCTGACCAAGATCTCTTCATTCATTCTACCGGCTAAAGAAGAAATGGCAAACTTTTAATTGGAAGAATCAATTACATTGAAGGTGTTACAGATTCAACTATCTACATTTTTTACAAACGGCTTCAGAATAAAAATTCAGAGTGATACAAAACCCCACAGTCAGCCACACCCTAGTTTATGACACACGTGTAAATGACTGGCGAGCAGCAGTAAACAACGAGAGTTAAACCAAACTCAGTAGCTGCCAGTATAAGCGATTATACAACGATACAAGTTTCCCTATAGGTAGAGCCGGTGATTTTTGGTGAAAAGAATTATGCAACATTTTGTGTCAATGCCTCAAGTTCACATCTGTAGTTCTGCTTCGTGGCTATTGGCAGAGTGTACTTGTGCAGAGGCGTGGCTCATTTGACTGTGCCAGTGAGAGTAAGGTTACTGCGACACCACAAGTCTTGTGATTTGCGAGTATATCCCCAAGAATTCGACAGTTAAAAACAGCCAATCACCGGCCATGAAGCAGAGCTGCAGATGTGAACCTGAGGCAATGAAACAAAATGTTGCATAATTCTTTTCCCCAAATATCACTGGCTCTACCTATAGCTAGGGACTGGAAAATTTCGCGAATTCAATTACCTTTAGGCTATAATCCACTGTACTATGCTTACTCAAGCCCCGACTATTAGTCCACCTGCTGCTACTCAGTGGAAATTGAGACAACGAACGAATAGACGAAGCTTGAGTATGCATAGTAAAATGGATTCTAGCCTACGGGTCATTGAATTCGCGAAATTTTCCAGTCCCTAGCTATAAGTTTGCAAGTACAGTTAGGGTTGACAACTTTCGCAGATTTACCGTAAGGGACTCTTCCGTACTCGGTTCCCAACGTTTGACCTCTAGTGAAACGGGGATAAAAAATTGATAGAAATTAATTTTATTACCTGAAGAGAAAAAAAATCTAGTATCACACGTAATTCACAACATTTCTGAATTTACAGGTACGACAGCAATACATGTAGGAAATGTAAGAGGGCTTTGCTTACATCTCTTCGACCGCGAGGTTGTTATAGACGGCGACACAACTTTGTACAATGACGGGAACTGGGAGAGGAGTCGGCCATGGCCGTTGTTTAGGGACCATCCCATAATTTACCAAGGGCGATATCAGGAAACCACGGTCAACCGAAATCAGGATGGCCAGAACCGGGGATCGAACTCGGGTCCTCCCGAATGAGAGTCCTGCGTGTTACCGCTGCACCACTTCTCTCGGTTACATTCTGGCTTCAAGCAGCAGATTTTCAGCATTCTGAAACTATTAATTTTGTTTCTGAAAAACCTGAACTACCTACGGGGAATATAGCGTCCCGTGTATTGTCCACGGGGGGATAATTAAACGTACTACACGCGACAGTTGGCAACTGTACAGAGTTGTTGGAGGTCAGGGACTACGACGTGGAACGAGTGCGGGGAACTGAACGACTCACTTCGCTGTTGTCTGGAATGCCGGATGTGAGTTGAGATGCGACTCACGGGCGAAGACGACCGAACTGGTTTGGCCGCACAGCTGACGACGGGAGACGCGGCGGGCGTGGACCTCGCGACAAGGGCGAGGTACTGGGTACAGGAGGAGCGAGGGGGGAGGGCCGGCGACAGTTTGCCCAAATAAGGCGGTAAAATAAGAAGCCGGGCTGAAGTGGAGGAGGAAATCATTCACGGCCGACCAGCGACTGACCTAGCTGCGACAAGGTAAGGTCACATCCCCGGCACCGCGACACCCAGCTGTAGGGACCAGTGGTGTAGTCAAGATTTGTGAAGAATAGCTTTAACCTGAGAAAATTATTATGAACACCGACCGGCACTTTTAAAGCGGAGAGTCCGGGGGTCATACCCCATAGAAAATTTGAATTTCAAAGTACAAAATAGTGCTATTCTAGCAGTTTTGTAACGAAGCATTGCATATTCTACTGGAAAAAAATATTTTTCAAGTTTTAAATAATTTTATTTAAAAGTAGGAATGAGGGGAAAAGGGGGTCATAACCCTTCCCCCTGGTTTCACTCCTGTTTAGAAGATACCCCCTTTCCCAAATACACCACCACCACCACAAACAACAACAACAACAACAAGTTTCCCTCAGCAGTCTACACTCTAAATCGATATATCCACTAATATTCCAGTGGTTTTAACAGATTCCGGATGGAGTCGCATTAAATCAAGAACATACTCTATGCTTTGTCGAAGAGAAAATTTTGGTAACACAATTTGAATAAACGTTATGGCTAAAAAATTAAAACATAGTAAAATTGTCTAACTCTCTCCCTTAATAAATCGACAATATTCGTAGTCAGCACAACGGACCCACTTCTGAAACTGACGGGTCGCTCTCGTCCAGCGGCACAGCTATGTAGCCAGACACACACATGTCCGCCACGGTACGCGTGACGTCACTGGCACCCGACAACCATAACAACTTTATACGACAAGAGACAGCACACAAACAACACACGTACCAATGACTCTTATTGGCCAGGACTATAGTTACTACTTGTCCATCTACGTCAGCCGTTTTAACACACTCCAGGCATGTTGCACACACATTCACGACTAATCTTCGCAATAAAAGTTATTAAAGGCAGTTTTTCTTGGAATAGAATGGTTAAAATGTGTCATACGTAACTTTTAACAGACTTTACTTCCGACTCCGCCTACATATGTGTGTGTGTGTACGTGCGTACGTTCAGATACCATTCATGCGATTGCGATGAAACTTTGGTGGAGTTGTGCGTGCCCGTGAAGGTTTCCGTCAAAAAAATCTAAATACGCAGGGAAAGGAAAAGAAAAAAAAGGGGGGGGGGACCAAACGAGGCCAACAGGTTAGAATTGAGGTACCTAAAAATTCAGTAAAAAAAATTATTTTTAAAAATGTTTCTGAAACGTATAACGTTTAAAATCATTTAGTACCAATTTAAAAAAAATTACCGTAACTTATCACTTTTAACGTTGTTATGAGTCATTACTTATATGTAATTTGAATCCAAAACCGATCTTTAAAAAATATTTTAAACGTTATCAATTTCATTTATTTCTTGGAAAAAATTAGTTATTTAAAAGTAATTGCAAATACATATTTTGGAACTGTATAAGATAATTTGTAGTACATATACTGAGCTATTACACGACTTAAAGAAAAAAAACAACGCGAAATTGCGTACGGCGACTAATAAACAAAAGCACGCTACCGGTAGAGATTTCAGTTCAACTCGACCAAAGTCAACGATAAAAAGCGAAACAAAATCGAGCTCATACTGGAATTACAACTTACCAACATTTATTTCACTACTGAAGTTAATTTCACACTTGCAACCGTTACAGCGAACCAATGGACGACTTGAAAAGAGGCGGAGCTTCAGTCAGGTGTGGGATACAATTCTTATCTCCATGGATACCGTAGCCGAACATAACCTTCATTTAGCTGTTTGGATTCACATGTCCCGGATGAGATGTACGTCAAGAAAATTTATTATTTGTTTGGAATTTGCCGTTTTTTTTTTTCAGGCAAACATTAATCTTATGTATTTGCGTATCTTAACCATGAAATTGAAACTAATATTTTTTACCCTTGCGTGCAAATCTATGTATGCGCAACATTTTTGCTTTCTGCAATGACTAGAGACATGAACTTTTCGCGAAAAGAATTTTGCCCCACTTTGTTCCAGTGCCTTATGTGCACGTCTGCAGTTCTGCTTCATATATATTGGCAGCGTGCCTTTGAACTGTGACGTTTCTCATTTGACTGTACCAATCACAATAAGGTTACTGGAACACCACACGTCTGTGATTTGCGTGTAAAACCCCACGACACACGAATGTCAAAACATCCAATCTCTGACCGTAAAACAAGTCTGCAGACGTGCACACAAGTCACTGACACAAAGTGAGGCAAATTTCTTTTCGCGAAAAGTTCATGTCTCTAGAATGACCAACTAACAAATCAGCATGTTTGTAAACAAGCTTTGTTTCCCACAGTATTTCCCCTGCGGTGACGTCAGGGGGCGTGCACTTCAAGTCGTCCATTACTCCAAGTCGATTACAACAGTAACAACACCAGTTGAAAAAAAAAAAGTCATTTATTCTCTTTTCCGGCGATTTACACAATTGCGTGTCTTTCGTTCACAGCGTATTTAATTTATTCTGTAAGTATCCACAGACGCCACTGACATCCGAAGATAAGTATATTTAATTTTAAACAGATTTTCGAAAGAGAAACATGTTACAATTGTAAAGCGTAGTGTTTACACTAGGCGGCAACAGTGATTACGTACACGAGATCTGCCATCAGAATTAATTATTACGTAAGAAATAATTTTAACACGGAAGCACATATTGTTATTATGTCTGAAAGCTTCTTGACCAAATCAACAACACGGAAAAAACTGGACTTTCGCTACTACCCCGACCAACCTATTTGGAACTAACTACATAATAACGTGTCCAACAAACAAAAAGGCCACTTTATTTTTGTGACCAGGCAATAACCACACGGGCGGGAAGAAAACATGTCTGACACGAGAGAAAATTACACACTGCTACCATTACAGGCCAGAATCAAATAAGATCGCAAATCAGATACTCGTTCTGGAAAGGAAGTTAAAAAAAAACACTGCGAAATAGACGTCCGCCGATGGCAATTCCCTGGAGCTACAAGGAGTTTTGTAAGTAGTGCTGTCGTTACAGGAACAAATAATGCCTGGAGGAATTTCACGTCCGCTTCTGTTATACTCGACCAGGTATAGTTCGTTTGGGATACGATGAACAAACCTTAGATAGGTTGCATTTCTGTGTGAGAGGCAGGAGCGGTAAGGTTGCCGTTAACCCACGTATGTCATACATTATCGCCTCTCCGTGCAAGCTTCTCAGATGGCGTGCAAATGCTTTACTATTATTTTTTTTTATGGGACTTTAAGTCGTGGCCTGTTTTTTGTATTTACGGATAGTGCGTAGTACAATCCAGCGAGCGTCCATATATTTTTGGTTAACGTTTCCGGTTGGTTTTTTTTTTTTTTTATAAGTGCCAGCAGTCTGAAAAAGCCGTGTTCCTAGCCATTTTGAGGTGCTCCGAAACAGTGTTTATAAGTATAACTAGAAAACTAAAATACAGAAGCGTAGTTTTAAAATATGACTTCTTTTAGAAATTAAATATATCGAACACAGGTTTAGCAGTACTTCATATAAAAACTCTCTCTTAACACGCTGTAACACAGTTCATTCACCAGCTGTATAGGGTTCTTAACATTTCAAAAACATCACTATTCGTTACCGCATACAATGATTTACTTCTTGTATAGGCCTACAGTTGGCAAGGAATCATCGAATATAGTTCCGTGTATTTTCCTGTTTCAATACAACAATATCGAAATAATATAAACGGAATCGACACGTTTGCGGTTTATGTAATTAATTCTTTTTTAAATCAAAGTATATAGGTTCCTACCGACTAACCAATTTATCTTCCACGCGCAAACATAAAGTGACGTGTCCAGAGAGGTTGGACGTTTCCCGTAGTTACGCGCGGAAAGATACGAATTGGCTGAAAATAGAACTTAAGCAGGCCTTTCTTGAGCGCTCACGTTATCTGGAACCGCCTGTATCTGGTTGTTTCCAAGCAGCGTGGTAACTGGATCGCATTTGTCTCGCTCAAGGGCACTACTTCTGTCCGAACACAGCTCTCCGGGTCATTAAAAAATAACAGGCTGAAAAATGAAACACTTGTCTTTACGTACATGGAAACTGACGACTGGCGTGTAGAAATTACGAATTTCGAACCTAACATCAGTTCGCTTGATTCGGCGTATAAATAATGTATAATTATAGCGATATTATTTACCAATTTTTTATTTCACTCCTTGGAGCCCAGTTCCATGGCCAATGCCAAAGGGCTATGGAGGATGTCAGTAAAATACATAAGGTAATCACATAAACTTGAAAATTATAAACATTTATAGCATGCATCACAACGTCTTTATGTAGTACAACCATAACACTGTAAGATAACATCGTCATACATGAGGTCACTAATTAAAATGTAACATTATCACTAAGGTTTACAAAATCATATTTTAAAACACATATTAAATAGTTCTACTGGCACAAGTATTCTATTACACGAAATTACGTATTATGTTTAATATAAATTTCGCAACAGTCCCCCCCCCTCCGTAAATAAAAAAACGACGCCTTTCACGACATTACAAGAGGGTTATTTATTTTTAAAATTAACTAAAGACTAACTAAACAAACTATCACTGGTGAATGTTCAAAGAGCAAGAAAATATTCCAATTAATTGATTACGGCCATGCTCGGTAGTTTTCAGATAATTCAAAACTTTGTAACTGAATGTTTTGGAAATGTTAAAGACAAGGAACAGTCGTAAGATGCATAATTCAATTCAGGCGTTCTGCAAAATAAAGCATCGTTCGTTCGAACAAAATATATGTGGCTTGACTTTAGCTTCTTTTCATTACAAAGTTGGTGATGCTGTGGGTGCTAAAATCTGAAGAGCTACTAGGTTTATTGCTACCAATTAAATTGGGTACAAATTGTGGTAAATTTGTCACAAAACAACGTAGGAAATCTTTCATATGACGATTATGTTGCTTGAAAAAAAAATTCCAAAATCACTGTAAAACTACAGGGCGTTTGACCTTAACGCTTTTAGAAAATTTATTTTTAGAAACTAATGTGAATGTTGCCGGCGCAATTGCCCTATACATTAGTCAGGTCAGAACATATCCCCTTACTTCGCTGTCATTTAAATTGAAAATACAATTTATCATCACAAAATGTTTACCGCAATTTCGTTACAAAATTCTCGAATCCTACGACTATACGATTGATTGAGTATAGCGAGCACATATAGTAATTTCTATCGCGTGAAGACATGCAGTAATATTTTGTAGGTACGTACGCACATAGGTTGGATGCACCGCTGACAAATTATGCACATTAAATAAAAAACTGACTTCACTGCAGGGTTGGAATGTTTTTAAAACAGTTTAAAACACGACACTTTGAACAAAACTTGTTGAAGTTTACCATTTTTCTTCCAAATTCCCCGTTTCTTCGATAGAAATAAATGTATATGCTCTAATATGTACAGACATTCAATAAATTGACTGAGGAAGCGACGAATCAGAGAAAACTAGTGGACCTGAATGATGGTTGCCATGGCCGAGTAAGAAGTTAACTTCAGTAAATACGACGCATGTTAAAATTTAAAATAAAATACAACTCCAGCTAAAATAATGTTTACTAGCTGTATGTAAAACATTATTAGTTGGTGTAAAACATCGTTTATTTAACACAAACACTCCGTAGTATTGTTTAAAATGTACAAAAAAAACCGTTAAAACTGTTTAAAACAAAACATTATTTTATTTGCCAACCCTGCTCCACATTACCGGAATACTTGGAAATCAATTAACTGAACGAATAATGATGTCAAGACACAATGAAGGTCTACAGAACCGATGGTGAAACTGCCACCTAAAATATATACACAGCCCTTGCCAAGCGACGATAAAAAAAAATTTAGACTCATTAATAACTCAGCCCCAGCTACTTTTCATCGGGCAACCCACAATCTCTTCTGCTTTTTCCATGTCCTCATTCTAGCTACCAATGCACAACTCGTTCTTAATTCCAACACACCCGGGGGGAAACACCGGAAGAAAAAAAACCTGCTCCACGTGTAAGATGCGACGCTTAAGGGCGTTCACGTGGAAAAAAAATGCATAATTTTATGTTTGTACGACACAGTGATAGTTTTATAGACGTTATCTGTGACTGCATGTTCAACTTGTGAAACATTTTTAGCTCTCATAGTCTTCCCATAGCGGCATGTCAAACTCAAAATTTGCAAGTTACAGGAACATGCTAATAACAAAAACCAACTGACTTACTCGAATGAGATAATTTACACTGAAATTATATATTATGGGATACATGCTAAAAGATTTAAAACCGCACAGCAAAGTCTCTTTGTATTTTTAAAAAATAGCCACAAGTGAAGAAATTCGTTATTAGAATTTTTTAAAAATACATAGGCGTAATTGCATTGTGTAATTTAAAATCTTTTGCATACGACCCATAATTTATCATTTCAGTGTAAATTATTTCATTCGCGTTTTAAGATCAAACTGTTTGAATACATTGATAGTATTTTCGTTCGAAATTTGTGTAAGCCAATAAATGATCTATAAGTTACTTTAAAAAACGTATAATAACTAACAAAACGTACAAATTTGTGTAACTGGCATCCAAACACGATCAAACCGAGCTGCAAGAAAGGAAAAACTGGACAACCAATCAGAGAGCAAACATATCTGCCTCAGAAAAGACACAAAAAAATCACTAGCCGAATAAGTGCACTTTGGCGGTTCTCAACGGTCGACAGTTTCATATATATTTTATAAGAATATCACGGATAAATCAAACTGTTTATGTAAGACCCCAACCACGGTCGTAGAAGACCAGGTCTGGACACTCGCCTGGATATTTGACCCCCTTGTTGTTTGGCTGTAGTTCACCAAGTTACCGAGAATATTGTGTTTTATTGGCGCTGATGTTACGGCGGTCGGACTAAACTCCGCCCACTTCCTTTCCGCTAAGATAAACAATTTATCAAAACGTATTTTTTATCTATTTATGAAATACTTTCTTCGCTCACAAA